>JBBMFX010000101.1:3241943-3258151 GCA_037832545.1 Rhabdalestes septentrionalis | reverse complement strand
AGATATTGACTCGTATTACTCGTATGATACTCGTACTCGTCAAAAGTGCTTTATCCGTACCGGATACTCGTTTCAGCGGAGTATCCGGCTCATCCCTAATATCAGTGCTGTATTGTGCTGAGAATGATCCACCACTCAAGATTATTGGTGGTCCTGTGAGGGTTTATACATTTGATCAAGAAGGTAATGGGGATAACAATAGTGCAGACAAACATATATTTTCAGTAGAAATGAAAAAAGAATATGTATCTAATGAAGTCACTAGTTAGTTAGCAGTGTTGGGCAAGTTACTTCAAAACTGTAATGTATTATTAAGGGACTGCCCCATGAAAATTTGAATGGGGAAGTCCCTTATTGTTCTTTACCTCGATTTCTTTATCGCACTTAATGCAGCCCAAACCATGGCACAATCTATATATCAAATCGTTCGGCTCGTCATTGTGAGGTGTGCTATTACTTTTATAAGCGCTTTGCGTTACCGTGGCGACGCTACGCGCCCACAAAATTGGCCGAAACCCCATAGTGAATGGACAAATGTATTGGGTCATAACTCGCCCCATTGAAATGAATGCAGTTTCAGGTGATGAGACTTAGAAGCCATATAGAGTTACATTTCATTATATTCAGGAAACAGCTGATATTGAACTTATTTTTGAAAGTTGTTTTCTTTCTTTTTATCTTTTTGTCTTTTTATCCTCATTCATAATGATCAGGAAAGAGGAAACCAACAGTAAACAGAAGAAAGTAGTAAAATATTGCTATATTATCATATCAAGACGTCATCATGACTAAAACCGAATGTCTTTACAAATATCCTGTAATGTTGCATTTCTATTCCCTACCACTAGTTGGCAGACATGTAGGCATGTAGTACTTTGATTCAAGACGAAATGTTCGTGCAGAGAAATAGTGCACTTCTGTTCTCAATGTGCTAGGATTTGTGAAAAAAAACCCGGCAAGTAGCTAATAAAAAGTTGTGCGTTGATGATGTCCTGTGAATGATATTCGCCGATTATGAATCTGAAGGGGAATATTTGCCTTTTGTACCGGGAGACACGTGAGATATTCGTGCTCCAAGTGGTGCTGGGATTCCCTTCTCTCTCACCGACTACATTTACTACATTTTTCTCTCTCATCGCGGCTGCTTGATACGCCAGGACTCCAAGCTCGCTCACGCCAGCCGGGCCTGCTTGTAAAGCGGCTTTGCAGCTCACTGCTTGGAGCACGACTTTCTCACGCGTCTCCCGGTACAAAAGGCAAATCTTCCCCTTCAGATTCAGAATCGGCGAATATCATTCACAGGACATTATCAATGGACAACTTTTTATTAGACTTTTGGTGTTTTTTTTCCCCCTAAATTATCTAAAATCCCACATGCTTATATGCACATAGAGCAGAAGTGCACTATTTCTCTGCTCCTGCATCAATGACACAAGACTCGTTTCAACCTCTTTTTACTCAAAACTTTGAATAGGATGATGGCGAAATTTTTATCTTGAATCAAAGTACTACATGTCTGCCAACTAGTGGTAGTGCATACAAATGCTACGTTACATGATATTTGTAAAAACAGTCTGTTTTAGTCATGAATACGTCTTATCGCAATCCTGCGACTTTGGTGCTTAAAGGGTTAAGTTACTCTCGCCAAAATAACAGGAAATATGGATTTGGCCGTGTAAATATAGCTCATGATGCTAAATTGGCTCATTACACATCCAGTAGAAGGTGACAGTACTATCCGCCGCTAGATCAGTTGCAGATTCACTCATTTCTAGGGTGAACAGATTTGAGATTGTGAAGAAAAGTCCTCAGCGCTGACTTTCTTTACCAGCTCGGCCGTGGTCCGAGGGTTGTTAGATGTTGGCCGTGTGCATCTCGGGCCGACGGCCGTTCTGGACTTTTAGGTTCTGAGAGATGCCCATAACGTGACAAATGTTTAACCAGCTCAAAATCCCGAAGGATTTAAAAATTCCTGCCGGATGTTGGACACAAGTCTCAAAAACAAGACATGTCCGGGAAGAAGAGGACGTCACCCTAATATTCACTCTGTCTGACTACAAGAAGTGAAACATTTTGCATGGACGTTTCTCCTCTGCTGATCTTGTGGTAATTTTGGCGAATTTATATGAAGGAGAATAAAAAACTTCTTTCCGGTTTAAAAATACATTGTAACGCGCGTTACTGACATTTGTACCGAGTAAAATATTACCAATTTTTGTTCTGTAATGCCTTACCTTACCACATTACAGCAAAAAGCAATGCATTACAGTAATTAGTTACTTTTGTAACACGTTACTCCCAACACTGTTAGTTAGATATATGCACACACTTAGCCAATAGTTAATTATTCTTGACCCTAGAATTTGTCTTTCTCGAATTTCTAAAATATGCAAATTGGAAAACTTACTCAGCCAAACAGGCTGACAAACTGTCTCTAATTACAAGCCGCAATTCCGCTAACTTATTGTCTAAAGGTTAGTAAAAGTAAAAATTCAAGGCAACTAATTAACTTACTTTGAGTTAAAGTATCCCATTAAAGTTTTATAGAGTGAAAAGGCTAACATATTAAAGAATATGTTATTAGAGGGGAGTGCAAGTAGACTATAATACACCACATTACTTTTGGAAACTAAATTCAAACATATCACATTTTACTTTCTTCACTGTGAATCACTTTTTTAATATTAAATTAGCTAAAAGAACAGTCTAAAATGCCTTAATACAGTGGTTACTAAATATCTCATTGCTGCTGGTCTCAGCTCAGCTAAGGACTAAGAAAGTGGTGAGGACAACAAGTGTTGTTTGTGGGGAAACCAGTAAGAGGGGGCTGACTGGTCATTTCCGTCAGTGTAAGTAGGACAAGAATTAGAGTGAATACAGCTTCACGATGTGAATACAGTTTTACAATGACTTGCAAATATCAGGTTTATTAATTAAACTGCAAAGGTGCATAATTAAAAACATGAATGATTTTTATCAAGTGAATGTGGCAGCTAACTTTAAATAGGGTTTATTTCCATACAAGGCACATTGTCCTACCTTTAACATAAAGAGAGCATTTGGGCTGATGCTCTTATCCAGAGCAGCTTACAATGACAGTCTCCCTAGAGCAACTGAGGGTTATGTGTCATGCTCAAGGATACAATGGTGCAAAGCAGGGTTTTACCCACTAGGCTGCTCCCACCCTAAAAGCCCAGCTGGCAGTGGTGGGGTATGAACCCACACCTCTACAGAGAGTGGAGCCTAAATCCAGTGCCTTAGACCATACGTCTTTTTGTGCATCTTGGTTGAATTCCCATGATATTCCCAATCCAGAAGTGTTGGTCATGCATCTAAGGACACCCCTGGTTAAAACTGCATGACCCACATGTGGATAGGGCAAAAGGTCAGATAGAAAAGTGGGGAAAATAATGTTTTGATCACTGTATATATATTTCTGTCCATGCCCGGTCTCTTGAACGTTCTGACCTATATCACACTATTCCTCTTGAGTATGCTGACCTCCAAGAAGTGTTGTCCTCTATCCAAGTTGAGAAACTGCTGCCTCATAAAGCCAGTGGAATCCTCTGAGGCAATCCGTTACCTAAGGGGCGTGTTCCATGCCTCATTCCATGCCTGTACAAAAAGCATTAAATGACTACATCACCAAGGCCCTTCAGCTTGCCTATATTCATCCCTTGTCCGCATTGGCCACTTCTAGCTTTTTTGTTGTCAAAAAGAAAGTTGGCTGGCTCCATCCATCCATAGATAATCATATGCTCACCAATATTATAATTAAAAATTCCTTCTATTGCCACTCATACCTTCTAACATCAATAATGTCTGAGGAAATACAATTTTCACTAAGTTAGACTTTAAAAGTATATACAGTCTGATTAAAATTTACTAGGGAGCCAAAACATATGTTTTTGACCAAGATTCAATTAACTTCCTGGGAAACATAATCTGAAAAAGAGGATGGAGCAACACAAGGTTCAAGCTATCCTCGAATGTCCAGTCCCTTTCTGGAGGTCCAAAGATTTCTGGCTGTCACTTTTTTATTAGAAACTTCAGCTAAGCTCCAATGTGACGGGCCCATCCTACATTCACTAGATAAGATCTAAGTTACCACGGAAAGGTTACTGCAAAGACTCGATTATGTGGGACCATAAGAGGATGACAGAAAGGAAACAAGGTAGCCCAGCCCCTTGGAGGCACTGATTCCAAACAGCCCAGTTTGTGCAAGCTCCAAACCACTGCCAAGTCTGGGGATCTATGTCCACAAGCCAATTCTACTCATCCCTGGTCACACATTGTGATGGATTTTTTTTTAGCAGATCTCTCATCTTCCGCTGTTTATTTCTGTAGTTTATTCATTTTTTAAGGCATTTTGTTCCATCCTTTGTTGCCAATCTGCTGTTTCACAACATAGTCAGACTTTACAGAATCCCTCAGGAAACTTTTCTGCATTACATATCGCATGTCTGAAAAGCTATTTACAAAAAAAATAGGTGGCCCCTCCTCAAGCCAATGGAAAAGCAGGAAGACTGAATAGAAAAATGTAGAATGGAGAGAGGTTGGATAATGTTTTTTCTATAGGCAAGAACAACACAAATGGGCAGAATTCCTATTCCTTTCAGTGTGTATTAGGTTACCCTCATTCAATCCAGATGACAACTCATTTACAGACGCTCCTAGATTTGATAAATGGGCCAAAAAATGCAAAACAATATGGCAGTGCACCAGAGCTCGGATTTTGAAGGCAGTGGCAGAGCACCCACCAACATCAGACCATTTAAAATTCTGTAGTGGATCAACACAGTAACCTACCAGTGCCCAGCCTCCTATAGAATTCATACTCTGTATCAATGCTAAGAGCTTTCCTATATTCCCTTAGGCAGGAAAGTGACAGTCTAGAAGAGCCCCGTCCTCCAATGGTGGTGGATGACATGCTGGTGTACCAAGTGAAGCTGATCCTAAAACCCCAGAGGTGTAGAGATGACCTACAGAACCCCATCAAATGTGAAAGATACCCGAGTCGGATCTTGGTGTGGGAAATTCTTGAACACTTAGCACTGTATTGCATCATGACCACTGGGATGAACATGCACCTTGGCTATGAAGACGAATGCTAAGCCTGAGTAGTGCTCTGAGAGTTGCGTGGTTGCTTTGTGACACCTCTTTCGGCAGACTAGGAGAGCTCAAAGTAATTGTGTTAGGATGATTGAGTACTTTCTGTGCTTAATACTATAAGAGAACTTTTTACTTTTGCCTTGTTTTTGCCTACTTTGTGTGTTTATGTTTGAACCTCTCTGACTTTGGCCAATCACAGGATTTTTGGATTACCTTTGTCATACTTGTTCATCTTCGATCTATCTGTATGTGTAAATTATGATTTTATTAGTTAATCCCAAACTGTGACTGATTCCCCACACACGCACATGTATTCTGTCTCCTCACTAACAGTGTTACTACATTTTTAAGTGCTAATGTCAACTACATATGTTATTTTGAAAAGTTGTGTGTGTAACCTCATAGTCAGGCGTGCTGGGGTTTTGTTTTTTTTGTTGTACTTTTTTAATCAGTGAAGCTGGAGAGGTGGTGATAATTCAGTCAATACCAATCTCTCCACATTGTCACCTGATAATGTGGACTATCAGGGAGTTTATCATTTGAGCTTTTTACACACAAACAGTCATGCGTGCTTAGTGCCTTTTATGCATCAAAGGACAATTATTGAATCCCAGGAACATACAAACACACACACACAAACCTACACACTATCACAGAAAAGATCTATGCCGTTCCTCATTTGCTCAAAGCCCTCTACTAGTTTTCTTGTTAGTGTTTTCTTGTCCTTGAGCACGATGCTTCGAGTATGTACTCCCAAGTAGCCTTGGGCTGAATCCGAGAGAACGTAGGGACTCTGTGGCAGATGCTGTGAAAGAGCTGCAGGGCCCCTCATCTGCTCACTTTTCCTTTTTTAAAGAGTGGGGGCTTTATTACCAAATCCAATTAGAATTGGACCGAACACGAGCCAGGATCCGAAGACTCAATTTGACCTGGTTTGCTGGTTGCAAGATGTCTCAGATGCAATTTCACAGGCGAATTTGGGGTTGGAGAAAAACTGACCACTTCATGCTGTGTGTCCTTATTTAATAATAGGCAAAAATCCCATTCAACAAAATCAGATGCTGTAGCACATGACATTTGTAACAGTAAAGAGTAGCAAGCTTATGCTTATCAGACAACAAATGACTGTCTTCTCTGACAACGTGATCTTAGACATGCATGTAAAATAAAGATCATTTTGAAGTAATGCCTGATCAAATGTAGGTGTTTAATTATTTTTTTAAAGAACTATGTATCTGTGGCATCAAATGGGACATAGAACCTCAAATTTTAAATAGGACAGATGCACTTGCTCATTCTCTTATTTAAGGTTGATAAGAAATTAGGTACTCTGTTGAAACCCACTTGTGTCTTAATTTATTATCAGGATATGCTGGGAGTGCTCTAGAAAGCAGAATAGGCAAATACATCACACCATAGCAAAATGCACCATCAGAGAGAAAGAGCAACTCTCTCTCTACTTCTTTTTTTTTTGCCCCTACAGTGACTTCACACTCAGAATGTCATTGTATGTTCACGGTGTGTGTGTGTGTGTCATGACAGCATAGTAGAATAAAAAAATTTCCCTTGACCCCAACACGTCAACACCACAAAATATCTTGACTCCAGCACATTTGGACTCAGCTCCACTACAACAGAACCCACCAGAGAGTTTGATTTGCCAAGAAATAAAATGCATAAATGGGGTGGTTTCGCATGGACCACATATGTAAACACACAATGTAGTGTTACAGCCTTTGGGGAACAGCATATCAAAATGCTGTCCTGAGACTTGTGACATCACAAAGATCAAAGGTCATGAGGGATGTCAGCAGTTCTGTCCAAGCTGAAAACAAACAACAGGATTTACCGAGAGAGAGAGAGAGAGAGAGAGAGAGAGAAAGAGAGAGAGAGAGAGAGAGAGAGAGAGAGAGAGAGACATCCCTGTATTATGATTCCAACACTGTAACTTCACAGCAGAAGGATAGAAATAAATAAGTGAGTGCATTTACATATTTATCAATATTATTATCATTGTTACATTTTCAGTGGCCAGCATAAACTGATTTACAAGATGAAATTTACTAAATTGCACATCTCGATTTCATTCATTTTTCACATCTGCACATTATAAGAGCTTCCCAGGAACCATGCTAAGTTTAAAACAATGCTACAGAAATCAAATGGTGACAAATGACTGCAATAAAGCAATAACCTCCCAAATAAATATTCACCTGTAACTATGACGTCTGTGTTAAAAAGAAAAACTGAAAAAAAGTTTATTTGAAAATAAATCTGATGGGCTTTTCAAGTGGTGACCAGCTAAGCATTGACCCTGTCATCAAGTTCAATCTCCAGTCATGCCACACCTCTTCCTGGGCAAGATGGCTTTTCCCCTCCATCAAGTTCTCAACACGATGTTAGCCATTGTGGGGAAATGTTAGATGACATACAGTCTAGAAGATGCGGCACCATTTCACGTAACTTGAACGAAGCACATGCTATCCTTCACCCTCCCGCCATTGGTGTTATCATGTTATTAGGGAAGTCCAAGCTAACAGGTGGAATTCAACATTAATAAACTGGAAAAAATGCAAAAAAGAAAACAAAATCAACAATGAGTATGCTGAATGTTTTTTTTAAAATAGGCTGTAGTTATAATGTGCATGTAAACACTAAATATAAATGAATGGGGATATCAGGTAGGGTCTCAGGTTCCTGTTTTCTTACAGATAGGTGGGGGTAGGAAGGTCAAACATGAAAATGTTTGTTATATTATACTCATAAGATGATTTAAAGCCAGGCAAAAAGTCAGTGGTTGAATTAATAAATGAAACAGTCATAAAAACCAGCTGGCATTTCGTAAAACAGTGTAGAACGAACTGTGCCAACTTTTAAAATACAAGAGCAAAAACATATTAATAATTAACCTTTAAACCCTTCAGAAGCTTGGAGATTATTTTAGAAATTGGGTCTTAAATCACTTGGCGTAATGTGATGTGTCTGACTGGTAAAGAATCATTATGACAACGACACTTCTGAGCGCTTGAAGACACGAACACATGTCATGCACAACCTCAAGCTGTCAGACTGCTAAATTGGTTATTTGCTTAGTTGTCAGAAGGGAAAATAGTTGAAAGCAGGACAGAGTATCTACAATAAGATGAAGGCAACACTTTGCGTTGCTCAATTATTGATGGGAGTGCAGTCAGTCAGTCATAAGTGATTAAAGAAATAATCGGGCCGAGAGAGTGAATTCAAGTTAACAGTGTCATGATAAGACATTTATGTCTTTTGAGCTTATTCAAGTTTTAGATACAGTAGATCCACTACATCATTTTGCATATAGTGTTAAATAAATAAAGCCACCCTCTACCCCATTCATAATAGGTCATTCTCTAACTACAGGACCAATTCTGACCAGACATACATTTCTGAAGTGGACCTTTCTCAAAACAGGAGTGACACTGGCATGATCATTGGCCAAAAATCCCATTTTTAACAGCAACATTACATTACATCTGGACCATGGGCGTCGTCGCCATTCAACCAGAGGGGAACGTGACCCCCTCACATTTCATGATTATTCATTTGGACCCCCCCACATTTAACATAAATAATTAGTTCACCAGTGCTGTTGAATCTTGAATCTTTCGCAAAATAATCCACTCCACTAAACCGATAGAAGAATACAAACACCGCTGGAAATCCGAGCAGCCTTTCTCTTCACTTGCATGCGGTGAGTTGGATGCGGAGCACCCAAACCCCGCCCCGACACCAAACCACACCCCCTTGTCCAAACCCCGCCCCCACGTGTCCCCCTCACATTTTTAATGCTTCTGACGCCCCTGATCTGGACAGTTTGTTTTTGCACTAGTTGGGGACGACGAAGATTTTACGCCTTTTTACACCCCTGAATAAAAATAAATAAATAAGAAAAATAATGTCCAATAATGTAAATTAATCTTTCACACCAAAGCTCATGAGTTGTTTGCTTCATTAATTCTTAGAGCTCTGAGTTAAAGCAAACTCATAAACAACTAAAGCCCTGCTGCAGAGCTTCAGCTGGAGTCAAGAGGTAAGCAGGGTCCACATCTTTGAGTTTTGACACTATTGCCACTCAACTGCTTTTCTTTTTTTTTCTTCCTCTTACCATGATTGTTTTTTTTTTTACAAAATTGCAAAAATGTTTGTGTTTAAATGAAATAAATAATGACCATTAACACCTGACATGACTTCAGACATTTTGTTGGTTTTTGAAGGTCGAGAGGTGTTTTAGGCATATGTTTACAGAAATGATTTGGGTGAGTTTTAACTTCTACTTGTTATACTTGCAGCTCTAGTGCTAAAAAAGCCAGGAAAGTTTGGGTAAATTGTCATCTGGGGTAAACCCAGGGGTAATTGTGCCTACCTGTATGTCAGCAAGGACAACCTACATGGCTTCTAAAGTGGATAATGTGTGTAACAACCACAAACACACTTTCACTTGTGCATGTGTAAACACACAAATTCAATTCTGTCAAAACACAGACACAGCAACAATATTTAGTTATTCCAACCAATTTTTACTATTGACAAATCCTGCCTGCATGTAGCTCATAATATTTGCCTCTTATATCTAACATGCTCGAACTGGCACTATTGATTAATGAGCTCGTTCCATTTAGGCATGTGAATATTTGGATGAGCTTCAGCAAACAAGTCATTGAGAGTCAAACTTGAAAACATGCTCTTAGGCTGAAGCACTATATCCAGGGTATCTATACAGACAAAACTAGCATCACTTTAGATAATACACAACTCAGCTCCATCAAGAGAAATTTATCAAGTATTTTTCAAGTATTTTCCCTCCACCTCATGAAGAGTCATCAACTACACACACATACAAACACGTACGTACATACACACACACACATACACACATACACACACACACATACACACACAGTCATGCCGATGCACACCACTTTACAAATGCACTAATTAAAGGACTTCTTTAAAATGCTGAGTGGAAGCAGCTTGCCGATGCACTTTGATGTGGACCAGTTATTCGGCCCATGCTGAGGTAAGGCGAAGAGTTCGGTTCCTGATCTCTCCGTCCTCTAGCCTCCGCATGCCCCTGCTATTTACATGTTGCTGAGTAAGGGGGGGAATGTTGCTTTCATGCCAAGGCAACTTTTTTTAAAAAAGCCCCATCGATTACACTGGATGTTTTCGGTCCGGAAACATAATCTCTAAATCCTGTTACTATACCCGGCTACGGCTTTGAAGTTGTGGCAAACGCAATCCAGCAGCCGTCATCATTATGCCTCCTTGAACCATGGCAGAAATGAAGGAAGCGAGGGGGTGTGGGTGTGGAGTGGATTGAAGAATCACCTCAGATTTGACACTGTCACAAATCCTCTGAGATTTGCGTAAATGTGGCGGAAGGGACTCTCAAAGAGATTTCTTTGTCTATTTGTACCAATAATTCCGAGTAATCCCAAATTCTACAAGCTGCTCAAAGGCTCTGGGGATGACAGGCAGCCTTATAGGAATGTAAAGGTGCAAATCAGTTCAAAATGCAAAATCCAAATCCCGGCATTTTACTGAGCAGGGAATAATGCTGTCAGATTTAGTTTGTCAGTTCGACCTAAACAAATTACCTCATGTGGAAAGAAGCAACTGAGCCTCTTTTAATGACCTCATGTAAACACTTAGATGGTTCACAGTAAATATAATATGCAGTTTTGCTCTGTTCAGGAGGTTGCTCACTTCCATCTTGAATTTTTTTATTCCTAACTATTCAGCATTTGAAATTCAGTGTTTGAAATTCAGTATTGGGATTATATACAATTAAAATAGTTGAGTGTCATTCAGTTTGCAAAAAGGTCCACTAAAATGACTGCAGATAGGGGTTAACATCAATTCAAACTTCAAAAACACCAATTCCAGCCTTTTAAACTAAAGGAATTTACAGACCCAGCCATGGCAGAAGCATCATTTAAAAGTAATTGTTTACTTAGTAAAACACTGGCAAAAATGATTTTCTTCCTAAAGAGAACCCCCACCAGCAGTGTCAGCTTTGTCATACATACTTGTGAAAGGCCAAGTTTGAATGGAATTTTTGCCAGTGTTCTGGTAATCTAGTCCAGCCTTGCAACTGTACCTACAACAAGCACATCTGTGAGCACAGTCAACAAATGGTGAAACCGAGCTGACTTCCAGCTTCTCTAGAGGCTTTGCTAGATGCTACTTTCATGATGGATAGATGATGGATGGACCTTGTCTTCCTTTAGAGTGTTCTTCCCCATCACCCCCCACCCCCAACCCCCACCCCTCCGAGTCAGATTTCATTTGAATCACACTTTCACAGATGTCCCAAGGATATTACAGTAGCCTGCCGCATGAATAGCTGGTGGGAGAAAGCCAGTGGGTGTTTGGCCATGTGTGCAAATCTATATCTCATCTCCCTGAGAGACTCTTTTCTTTCCATAATCTGCGCCTTTCTCCACTTCTGTGCCTCAATTAGAGATATTCTTTTCAAATGAGGGAAAATTATGCTCAAGATTTTCCGCCAACTATCTCTGGCTGGAAGTTTGAGCTTTACTTTGTTGAACATCCTCTGAGTTCCGTTGTGTGCTTTTGATCCTGATCACTCTAAGAAGAGGCCTTTCATTTCACATCCTTGGCAAATGTGTTCCACCGTCTCCACGAAGCTCCATTTCTCTGTTTGATATTCGGAAACCCATTCCTAATTAAACAGTTAGACAATTTACACAGAGATGACGAGAATATATCTTGTAATTGTGAGGTAAGGATGTGCAGTGCACAGATATGTTCAGCCACCCACTGAAACACACACAAAGAACTATGTTGGCATCCATTCCATGTTGTATGAGACACTCTACACATGTCCATTGGAAGCTTTCAGTGTAGACGCACAACTGGAGGAGGCAGCTGCTCTGAAATCTCTAAGCCTCCAGGCAAGCCAAAAGTGGGTCAGAACCCTGGGCCAGATCAGAGTACACAAGGACAAAACCTCAAACATTAGCCCACACACTTTGAAATAACCCAGCTGTTCCCAGTCCTGGTATATTCACCAGAAATATTCTAGCACACATATATTTTACCTGTTCTTTCACACCGAATCCAAATAATTAACTAATGAATAAATCTTGTCTGAGTTGAAGTGGGAACGCCAGAGCAGGGGAAACGCTAATTCTGCTTTCAAGGTCAAGTTTGGTAGAGGTTTTCCAATATGTCTGTTTCCAAAAATAAAATCTCAAAATTCCAACAATATTGATCAGGAAACGACGAAGTAAAATGTAACACTGTAGGTCACATTCTCATATTCTCATTACAAATTTACTGCCCATTTTCCCAAACAGTTAAAAACCAATCTTTGAGGTTGCCCATGTAGATATACTGATGTTTTTGTAAGTGAACTTGATAAGTGAAATTCTTAGGAAAACAGCTTATTTGACTATTTGTTACACGGGGTTAGCCTTTTAAAAGTATGTGGGTGGGAGGTTCTAGCAGTTAGTAAATTTCCCCAAGTCATAATTTAGGAAAATTTCCAGTATATAAAACGTATGTAAGTATTATGTCACATCGTAACATACAACATTTAGCTGCATGTCTTACTATTACATGTTGACTTGAAGTACTTACTTACACTAGATGTAGTAATGCTATTTAAGGAAATACATTTTAATGCCGGTAGCTTGTATGAACTGGCTAGCTAATACAAGGATATTTATATGGATATTCATATCCATGGAGCATGTCAGTAAGACAACATTGGAGCAGTAAATTCCACATTATTTGCTCTCTACAGTGTAATGCAACATCATTTTATAGCTCCAAGTCACTGATGACTGTCAGAAATCTTTTTCTCACACCTGTAACATTACTTACTTTGTCAAACCTTGAATTCTCTGATTCTGATGGATTTGCTGTGATTAGCTGGATTGCCATTTAGTCAATCTATAGTACCTACTGCAGGCTGCAGTAATCTGGAGCTGGACATTGCAGGCTAAAAATAATTAGGTCCATTGTAGACCAGTGAGGAGGATGTTTACATGTAATCACAGCACATTTCACTGCCTTTATATATAGACAGGTGGGGCTAGAGGTAAATCAGCCTTATCTAAATCAAATCATAATTTTTTCACAGCATCAATTGGATAATATCGTGAATGAACAAACACACTCACACGTCAGCCACTTGACTCACATTTGCATCCCATAGACTCAAGACTTGACTCACAAGTGAAATCCTAGAGACTCAGCACCCACTCAGACATCATAGACTTGACACATGACTCACACCCCAAGTACTCGACTCACCCTAGTGTCTCCTAGACACACACCTCAGAGTTGACTCACGCCCCAGAGACTGAAGGCTTGACACTCGCTCACATTCTAGAGACTTAACACAATCAGACTTCATAGACTTACGTTTGACTTGCACCTCAGTGACTTGACATCACTGTAGCACCTCCTAGACTCAAGACTCAGATCTTAGTCTTGTCCTTCAACTCCGACTTGCATAAATCAAGTTGTGACCATTTCTGTTGTGACCTAATTTATCACTATGACCATAAAACATCACTATTTTGAAGTTTCATGCCAAAGTTACAATAGCCTCCCATTCATTTACTGCACATTATCAACTGAGAGACTGCTTCTAACTTTAACTGTTAGGGTGATGCTGAACCTCAGCTGACATTCACACCACTTTTCTGCAGTAAATTCTTTTGCCTTACATTTCAGAGAATGTGAATGCCTGTGGATTTTCAAGAGCTGTTGGTTATTTGTCATTCAGAAGTTCCACTGGCTAAACATTCAAAAACATTTGAAAATACTCAGGAATTCTGTGAAATCTTGCAGGCTAGAAAACACCACAGATTGATAAATAATCTGATGGGAGTATGTTGTAGATCTTGTCTGAAACAAAAAAATCAGGGCTATCATAATATAGTGTGCATTTGATGTGCAGGACAGGGTGACGACCAGTGCAATCATTTAAACCAACCAAGGAAATACTTCCACCATGCCTATCCATTCAGAAGACCTTTCTATGTAAAAACAACAATGGCTGGACCAAATGGCCTTTTACAAACATCTAATAAACCTTGGTATTTTCAAGTAAGTACTAGAATACTCATTGTCAATCTTTACATTTTATAATGAAACATCATTATAATTACAGTATTTTTTTTTTTTTTACCACATATCTATGTAACTCTTCAGACTCCAGATCAGGTGTGTGCAGAACAAAAGGTTTTGGGACTGAAATGTGAAAACAGTTTAGGCAAAACAATGCTTTTTCACACTGCTTGGATATTCAGAAGAAAACTGAGATAGGAAATTAAAAAAACT
Source organism: Rhabdalestes septentrionalis (assembly GCA_037832545.1). Taxonomy (NCBI): domain Eukaryota; kingdom Metazoa; phylum Chordata; class Actinopteri; order Characiformes; family Alestidae; genus Rhabdalestes; species Rhabdalestes septentrionalis. Next base: position 3,243,694 of record JBBMFX010000101.1, on the reverse strand, counting down.
TGTCACATTAGGCAGGGACTCCAGCGATGCATTTCTAATTTGTGTATAGATGGGAACACAGCAGTCAAAGGATTTTTAAATGTGGCATTTACACTTCAGGCCTTCGATCCAAAAGCAAACAAAACTCTTATTAGCATTCTGAAAATGACACATCACATCACATATAAACAGGTGCATAAAACCACACACTCACAGGCATACGTGCACACATATACACACACTCTCACACACACACAAAGACAAAGATAAAGACAAATGCAAAAGGAGGGCAAATTTGGAAAGCACATTAAACACACAAATAGGGATACTGATGTAAAAGGGTTGGTTTTAAAGAATGCTAGAGATTCAGTGATTTGGAGACTTGGAGAAATATATATACCACGTTACACACAGACGGGAGGTTTGAAAGTAGTCAATCTGAGAATGTTTTTTATTGCTCCTTGATGTTGATTGGCTGGTGCCATTTGACACATCCCTCGCTGAACTCAGTGGCACGAGGTTTGAAAGTAGCCAATCCGAAAACGTATTTCTCCTTGATACTGATTGTCTGCTGCCCTGCATATATGGCAGCTGCAGACCAAAATTTCCACTGTGGAGCACCGTTTTAGCATTTAACAGCCAGAGTGAATGGTCAGATATCCGCAATTCAGTTCTTCCCAGTCAAAATAAACATTAGAGATATACAAAATGGCATTCTTACCATCTACTATGAACATTACAGATATCTCAAGCATCATTCTTCTTAGTACAGATGACCTTCCCCGCCTAATCATGTCTATACGGTTTTCACTTTTAGTTTTCCAAAAAGACTTCCTATCTACAATGGACATTACAGATATGTGAAATATAATTTATTTTGCAGCTATATATCACCTACTTACATATAAAATGACTGGTCATCTACAAATCAGTTACTCAAATACAGAAGGACTGGTCATCTGTATGTGATTTGGTTGTTATTTTGCTGCTTTTCTGCCAAGATACTGAAATTGGCCACTGGCATCACTTGTGGTTGAAAGAGCTTAACTATATATTATAAAAATGTAACAATACAAAATTCAATCCAATGTATATTCTTATATGTCTGCCCTATTCTACATAGCACATTTTTGATACATAACTGCACGGAAATTACTCATCATTATTTATAAATACTTTAATTATTAATGACACTTTCATTTCTAAAGAGTAGGGACTTAGCAAAATTATGTTGAACTGTTTTCATCATAACCACATAAACACATATGCCCTCTCCCTGCTGTCAATGGTGGTGCTGAGGTGTGTTGTGCGTCTCATAAAGGAATCAGTGCATGAAGCACTTCCCCAGGCTTCTAACTTTGCTTAAGTTATCCCCATTACACTTGAATGGCTTATTGAGCGTCCTGAGGCATTAAAGATACAGAGCAGTGTTTTATTATACTGGCAGCCATAGTCACTTCTGCCTTCTCTTTAGCTTACATTACACACACACACACACACACACACACACACACACACACACACACACACAAACACATACACATGCGTGCATGCACACACACACACACATAAACACAGCCTGAATGAGATGGTTCCAAATGGTAAGGCAGAAGATGGAAGCATTGAATGCAGTGTCCTGAATGTAAAAAAGACTATGATCATACCTTCTACCAGTCATTACCAGATACACTATGCTCTAATCTATCTATCTATCTATCTATCTATCTATCTATCTATCTATCTATCTATCTATCTATCTATCTATCTATCTA
>JBBMFX010000101.1:3214743-3231593 GCA_037832545.1 Rhabdalestes septentrionalis | reverse complement strand
AGACCATCTAGACTGTTTCTCTTGACATACGATGTCATAACATCATTATAGCACCTTTCATCACAATGACTAGGAATACAGCTGCTATTAACGCTTGTCAACAAAATTACAACTTACTGCCATGCTTAGAGGGTCCATGTCCATGTCATGCAGTAGGGTTTAAGTGAAGTATTGAAGGCGGAACTGGAGGCTCTAAAAGAATTTTACATTTCATTCAAATGACTTGTGTTTTAGAATGTCCTCTGAACTCTGCATTTGTTATCTAACTATCTTTCCTGGAAAGCAGCTGAAAACGAAAGCCACTAGACAGATCAGACACTTGGAAAAGAGGTCGCAAAAAAAAGTAATCTCTTTTATCTAATGGATACTGTTTATAAAACAAGACATATTTTGCACCAAATGTGTTATGCCAGTGGGATCAGTTGTCTCAAGGACTGTGTGTGGGACTTGGCGAAGACAATCTGAGGCGCATTTCTCCTCCTAGTTGATTTGGTTAATGCAGGAATCGTGTCCCCTGTCCATCTCCTGCATATTTCATCAGTTCCGTGGCCAAAATAACATTCAGCGTCACGAGAGACAGACTGTGATATAACAGAAAGAGAAAGAGATGGAGGAAAGCGGAGAGAGTTCAAACAACAGAAGTGAGACAGCAGAAATACGCAGGTGCCTAATGGCTTCTATATTCTCTCCACTTGCACTTCTATATTTAGTGGGTAGGTTCATGTTAGTGTCATGGCTCTGGCTAGCATACAGAAAGACGGATAAAACTGGGGTGGGACTATGAAAAAAACATTGTCCGAACTCAGTAGCCAACTTTGCCCATTTAGTGTTTTGCTGTATCAAGCAGGAGACATCCTTGATGTAAACAGGCAGTGTAAAAGAGCATTCGAACAGTCTTCATACACTCAGGAATTTCAGCAAGGAAACTGCTCTTGATCAGCAGGCTAAGGCAAAACTGCAAGTGAAAGCTCCATCTTCACCTCTGTGTAGTCGTATTAGGATGGGAACATCTAGTTTGAGATTTCTAATTCAATCCAGTGCTAAGATGGACCTCTAAATAAGGGGCAATGAGTGCTCATCAACAGTAGTAATCAAGCCTCCAATCAGCCCATGCAGTCCAAGGATATAAAGTAAGTTTTCATGGCTGAAAAGTTCCTAACAAGGAGGTTTTACTAGGGAGGCTGTTTCACAGGTGTTCACACATTATCTATTTATCTCTAAATGTCAAAAGGACATGGACAACCATAACAATTCTATTTTATGGCAAAGCTGATTCCTCACATGTAGCCTTTTAGAAACATTTTGTGGGCAAGTTTTAGAAGATGGTGTCTCCAGATATTTAGTCTTATTATCAGATTAAGCTCAGCACAGTATTTGATGCAATAAAGAAAGCTGAAAGTTGTTCATTTTCTTGGAGAATTATGTATTGTGATTAACTGACCAGTTCACCAAAGACCAAAGAAACACAAAAGAACTGAAGATTACCTTTGGCTACAAATATCTAGTTTGCCCAGGGCTCTCCCAGTGCATCATATAGATCAACTGCTGAACAAAAGATTCTGCCTATGAAAAGAAATGTGCACCAACAAGTCCGTACAAGAACCTTCCGGGCAGTCAAGGGGAAACAGCCGAGTTTACAGACAGTACTCACCACACTGAAGTCATGTACAGAACAGTTCTGCCCACTGAAGTTGCAGCTCTTCAGCATGTCCTCCAGCTGGTGGCCTGTGCGTTGGAAGATGTCCAGCATGTCAGGGGGCGGGTACTGCAGTTCCCCTGGCCGATGTCCACCACGGCTCTTAGGCGGCAGCCCTGTGAGGTTGGCCAGGTGATAGATGTCGGCATCTGTGAGTGCTGAGAAACGGAAACGGTTGACATTGCAGAGCGTGACTGCAGGGAAGGTGAGCTCACGCCGGCTCTCCTCACTCAGGGCGGCCAGGTGTGGGTGCTCCAAGTAGGCAACTGCGCTCCGGGATGCTTGGTAGAGGAAGAGTGCCAGTGACGCCAGCAGGGCCAGGGCCCACAGGGTCTGCCTCATCCCTACCCTGCCCGACCTTGATGACCCCAGAGCCTGAGCCAGTCCATGTAGGGATGAGGAGCTAGCAAAGGCAGCCAGGTCTGCTACACCTCCTCCTCTGGGCTGACCAAGGCATTCGTCCAACGGACCAGGGCCACCTCGTTTGGATGGGGCCGTGTTGGCCTCATCACCCTCAGCAAACTTAATTTTGCAGACAAACTCGATGGGCATGTGGCTCGCCAGGTCTGCACTTGCAGAGCCCTCCACTGAAGACCCTGGGCACTCCTGCTGCTCTCTCTTCTTCACCTGATGCACGTCCAGTGTAACTGCAGGATCACTTGCCACTGTTGTCGGTCTATACCTTTCTCCTCCAGTCTCACTCAGTGCAAATACACTAGTTCTTTCAGGGGTTCTTTCTCTGCACTTGATCACTTTTGCTTCTTTCTCTCGCCTTTCTTTTGCCCAGCTCTGAACCCTCTCGCGTTCTTTCTTCCCTCTCATTTACAATAAGAAATACCTTCTCCTCACATGCTTTTCTTTTCCTCTGTGTCTTCGTCTTCTGTCTCCCTTCGCAACTCTAGTTGTGGAACTCCAGTGAAGAGCCAAGTGTACTCAGCTGAGAAGAGAGAGTGACAGCACAAAGCGAGGAAAAGCTTGTAGAAAGTGATGATGCACCCGGTCCAATGCATCAGCAGCAAGGATGCTCTAGGCTCCAGAGTTAGAGTGCAAGTGTAAGCTGAAGACATGCAGACAGAGAGAGAGAGTGTGAGAGAGAGAGAGAGAGAGAGAGAGAAAGAGAGAGGGAGAGAGAGAGAGAAAGAGAGAGATAGAGAGAGAGAGAACTGAGAAGCTGCTTTGCTTGTCAACTCAGCTCCACATCTCTCTTCTGCTGTTCTCTGCCTCTGACGTAGCCACTGCCCAAAGTCCTCCCGCACTCACACACACTGAGAGAGAGCACGAGAAAGAGTGGCAGCAGTAAAGCAAGAATGAGAGTTAAGACGTAGAGAGAGCGCGCAAGATGGGGACAGACCGAGTGATGACTAGCTGCACTCTCCAAGTGCGGCAGACCAGTGCGCACTGGAGAACTCCTCTCAAGGACCAGATAGAGAGGAGAAGAGGGAGGGGAAATGAGAGGAGAGGAAGGAATGGAAAGGGGCAAAGGAGAGTTATCTAATATTACATGAGAGGAGTAAGCCAGGATTATTTCCCCATCAGTGGAGAAGCCATCACCCACATCCAGTGAGGCTTTTATTTCCAATCAGCAGCAGGCTATTACCTCCATTTAGAGGTTTCTCTCTTTCTTTCACTCACAGTCTTTTCTATACATCTCTCTCTCTCTTTCTCTCTCTGTCATTGTGGCAACCCTGCTTCACTGCCAGGGGTCAAGTACAACGACTTTCCTCCATGAATGTCAACATTTCTTTCTGGATTATAAAGCATATATACACACTTTTCTTTAAGAAACATTTATATTGAGAACTTCTGCTATAGTATATTTTCTATCAGCATTAAAAAGATTAAATATAAAGGTACATCAGCATTCAAACTAGTGAGATTTGCAAGCTTCATGTTTACAATAATGACACATTAAACACAAAGAAATTAATCACAAACATAGTGACACTTACTTGACCATAATTAAACTTAAATACATCTTACTTGTAAGGTTGAATCTCAAGTAAGGTTGAATCTTATGTAAGGCTGAATCTCATTTATAAAAGCTCCCTTTGTAATGGACATTTTCTTTGCTAGAAAATCACAAATCATTGAAATGCACAATGCAGGAAATGGTTACAGAAAAGATCAAAGAGTTTGAAAGTCCCATTAAGCACTGGAAGGGCTCAAAATAGGATGGTCAATGTTTTGGAAAGGTTAAAGTCAAAGCTCTGGTCGTATATCTGTTGAGAATCTGTGGCAGCATTTCAAAACTCCTGTCCAGAGGTGCTGTCCCACCAAACTAGAGAGTCTCTGTAAATATTGCCAAGACGAATGGGGACAGGTCCCTCCTGGAAAATGTGCAAAACTGGTGCATACTTACTTCAAAATAATGATTGCTCTTATTGCTCCAAAAAAGTTCTCTACAAAGTATTAATGTGTAGTGGTTGAATTCTTATGCAAAATGTATATTTAAGGTTTTATTAACTATTTTTTAAGATTGTTTCATTTTGTTTTGAAATGTTTTGTTACACATATGAATGGATACATATGTGATCATATCTTTCGACATTCATGAGTGTGTGACATCATGCTATGGTGTAGTAAAACGTGTTTTTGCTGTGTGCTTCAATATTAGGGTTGAAAAAGCCATTTAAATATTAATTTTTTTATGGTTTCACAGTTTAAAATGTCCCAAATGCCCAATTTCTAAAGCACTATTAGCAGTACAAAGTGCAATTCCACCATGAAACTTCATAACTAATTGGCTAAGATGTAAACGAAGTTGTTCCGAGTGATTTGATGTGAAATGTGTCGTTGGAGAGAAATGTGCACATTTTAAAACACATTATTGGGCTTAGATACAAGAATTCCTGATGGCTCTAAAATCTACTTCAAAGAAAGCTATTACTGAAAATGGATTTTTCTCTTACAGAAAAAAGACAAATATACGTTAGGACCATGCAACAATGGTAAAACACGCTCCAGCTTATTTATCGCTTATTATTTTTCATTTTGCTAATTGTATTTCTTTTCAAATAGATGTGTCAATCTACTGAAAAGGCATTGGGAAATAATTAACAGTGCATTCAACAGTGACCTGCATCGTTTTCAGCCAAAATGGTTCATGTTTGTTGGTTCATGTGAATGCTTTGATTCATCCAAGCATCCAAATTTGCTCACAGCACAAAATAAAACATTCAGCATTCATCTACATATTGCACACTGAAGCGATATCTGTGTGGCCCAGGCTGATGTCACACTAATGATTTAGGAATAATATTGTGCCTGCCTGCTGCATCTATACCTGCATATGCATAGATACTTGAATGTGTGTGAGTGTGTGTGTTTGTGTGTTTGTGTGTGTGTTTGTGGGAGAGCTGGAGATCATGGCACACAGAGACTAATGACCTAGGTAATGAAGACTGAGAGAACTGTAACGAGCACTGGGTGACTCCTGATGATCAATCTCCCTCTGAAGCAGAGACTGACAGTCTATTGATCAGACCGGCGCGTGAACGAAGTGATTGAAGACTGTGACCCCACTGCTCCATCTGTAAAATACACATACACACATGCACACCGATCAGATTGACCGCCAGAGGCCGGATGTGTCTGTTCTCTGCTGAACATTTCCCATCACAAGCACATTTATGGTACAGTCATCATAAATGATAGATGCCTGTAAGGCTCACGATACAACAGGGCACAATGTGATCCATTAGGGTCTCGAAATAAATATGGGGCTGTCCTTCTTGTTGACTGCCCTGTATATTTTAGGAGAGGGAATGAGCCTGGACCAGTCTGTGCATCAAGAGGTGAGAGAGGAATCTGAGGACCTGTTATTTCTTCATGTTCTTAACATTCTGTTCTTAAGTGCCTTTGTACACTTCTGAATTAACAGCTAAGGAAACCCTGGAGGAAAAGATGAGAACACGACATGTGAGTGTCATTTGTCTTTACTTTCAGAGAACCCCTTTTTCAACATGACATTTACCTGCATACTCTCATGTGGTGCAGTAACACAATGCAACTTTATATTCGGCTGCCTGCATGTAGCTCAGCAGATTTCAACTGACTGTAGAAGTACAATGACAAAATCCACAATGCATGTGGCTAGGCTTGATAAAATGCTAAAATAAGCTATAAGCTAAACTGTGTTTGCGGAATGTTTAATGAAATGGAGGTAAAATGTGCTTGAGCCATGAGATTGCAATTACTGTTCAATGTGCTTGAGCCATAAAATTCTGATCATAGTTGCATGAAGCCACATGATTCCTACTGAGGTTAAATGTTTTTCAGCTACATGATTCAGATTGTTTTTAATGTGTTTAAGAGATAGGATTCTAATCGAGGTCAAATGCATTTCAGCCTCAGGATCCCAATCGCCGTTAAATGTGCTTGAGTCTTGGGATTCCAGACACTGCTCAGTGTGCTGGAGCTCCAGGTTTCCAAATGAGGTTAAACGTCTTCAAGGCACAGGATTCCAAATGAGGTCCAGTCTGTGTCAGAGGTATTGATCACTGTTAAATTTGCTTGAGCCATGACATTCCAATCAAGGTCAATATGCTTAAGTCTTATAATTCACCTTACTGTTCAATTGGAATTCCAAATGATCTCATTTGCTTTACACAACGTTTATTTTGACTTTGGTATGCTCTAACCAGGGCAGTTAGAAAGGTAAGAGAAAGTCCATTTTGATTCCATGTCGCCTTCTTGTGTCAAGATGTAGTTAAGAAAATCCATGAAAAAGGAGGGGTCACAGCAATATGCGGGGTCAGGAGCGCCCAGTCCTGCTCCTGGACAGTTTAAATCCAGAACACCTGGAAGGTTTGGACACTCTTCAAGGACTTCTTCTTCTGCAGTGTGTTAGATTTGGGTAGGAGCTAAATCCTGCAGCTTGCTAGATCACCAGGATCACAACTGGGTCTAGAATGAACCTGAGTTAATGATGAATATTATAATGTTGGTAATAAGTAAGTGTTTCACATTTTTAGCACTTTCTGGGCAGGTTTTTGGAGATGTGCATCCTCCTTCCCAGGGTATGAACATTAGCAGGCAAATGTGAGAAATGCAGGAAGTTCTTCACATCTAAAAAATAATTTGAGCATTTTCCCCCAGAATGGTTGAGTAGGCCATCATGCTCCGCCTGTAACTGCCTTTTGGTCACTCAAAAGATTTGAGGTCCTCTCAGTGACTGAAGACCCTTTTAATATTTATAAAGACATCTAAGAAGCTGAAGAGGCGCAGTCTGTCATGTGTCTTTACTGCATGGTGTACCACGGCAAAGAGAAGCACGTTAGCATGCAACAAAAGCCCCCGACAACGCTGAGGGAATCTTCAAGTCTTACCGACTTCCTCATGAATTATTAAACCCCCCGCAGGTAACGACACTGCCAGCCACACACACACACACACACACACACAGATAGAGAGAGAGAAAGAAAGAGAGAGATAGCTTGAGAAAGATTTGAGATGAAAGTAAGTGCTGTGCGTTTTCTCCTCAGAGCTGCCCCGATGCTGTTCGTTCATGGTACCTCCACTTCTCCATTTCACCACATGGCTCTGAGTGACAGGCTAATTGGGAAGCTCTTCACTGAGGAGCCATAAACCTCTCACACAAACATACCGGCTTAGCCGCCGGTGCTTCTCTACAACACCTGTTCTGAAGCACATCCACCATAATTAGCAGACACGTACACCACCGAAGCACAAAGGGGAATTCCACCAAATTTTCAAACTGTCTGCATAATTAAATGGTCATGAATTAAACAAAGTCAATCTGAGTGGTTTGATAAAAAATGTTCCATTCTTGAGAAGTGAGCCACAGTGGAACCTGACACCTTCAGGCCTCGTTCACAGGGGCATCTGAATCAGGTGTTTTTGGGCGTTCATGGGGCCAGGTGAGCGCGAACTGAGCGCCGTTCGTTTTACTGCTTATTGTACCAAATCACTGCGTCCACATGGGCGTTCAGCCCCAGCGCTCACCTGGCGCCACGATCGCCCAAAATCACCTGATTCAGACACCCCTGTGAACGAGGCCTGAAGGTGTCAGGTTCCAGTCACGACCACTGTACAAAAACTACAAATCCCAGCATGTTAACAGTCTGGAGAGAATAATTACTGCCCCCACAGGTGAATACACAAAACTACACTTTGGGCTGGAGGCTGGCGTTACAGTGCGTCAGACACTATCAAGCACAGATACAAAGCACTACAGACACTATGGCGTTCAGAGTGCATTAATTTATCCAAGACTCAAACGTCCTTGTGGACGAGGCCTTAATGTCTCACGGACACTTATTACATGAAATGTATAAAGCTCTGGAATATGTTGCCTGATGTCTGAGACATTATTTTATGGTAGTGGAGGATTAGAGAATAAAAGGGATACATAAAAGTATAGGGTCAATTTTTCTCATGCGTGGGATATAAACCCACAATCCTCACAAGGGCAACTTCCTAACAATTAGGCCACCAGCTGCTTTATGTGTTTGTTTGTATTCACCTGTGGGGGCAGTGATTATTCTCTCCAGACTGTTAACGTGCTGGGATTTGTAGTTTTCATACAGTGGTCGTGACTGGAACCTGACACCTTCAGGCCTCGTTCACAGGGGCATCTGAATTTGTTTGTGTGTGTGTGTGTGTGTATGTGTGCCAGGGAGCGGTGTGCGGGGAAGTTATCCTGCTAGGGGAACCCACAGTGGCACTACTGGCAGTCCTGGGATTCAAACCCAAAACCCTCCAAACCTTCCACCCTCTCCAATCATAAAGCCACCAGCTGCCGCATGTATATAAGTGTGGTTACATAAAGCTCAAAAGTTTTTCTGCTGTTAACATTCTACTTTAGAACACAGAATAAGTTTGTTTACTCTGTGGCTGAATAATGGAGGAATTTTAATGGAAGAATTTAACAGTGAATTTTGGGGAGTAAACATTTTTTTTGTTGCAGCACATGTAGCACATGTAGCAATTTTAATTATGTGAATGTCATTATCCAAGCTGGGTGAAACGAAACGTCTTTTGTGGTAATGTATTTCTTTACAGACTGCGTGGTGGAGCAGTCTTGGTGTGTCTGGGCTGTTGTCTCTAAACCCAGCAAGCATTTTAAAACAGTTTTCCCTGCTGCTGTGATATTCGTGTTGTTTTTGGATCACTTCTTTGGTACAGTTAGCCGGGCGATGTGACTGATTTGGGCTTCACTGACTTCTGAGTGAGTTCTGAAAGAGCTTTCATCATTCGACACGGGAAGGCGAGGGTGAGATGAAGAGTAAGGAGAGATGGGTAGTAGGAGAGAGAGTAGACTGGTGTCCCCCGTGGTGAGAAGATGGATCACACATGTGGGGTGACACCTGGTGAAATGTCAGACCCACACACACACACACACACACACATAAACACACACACACACACACACACACACACACACACAAACACACATACACACACACACATACACTACTGTGTTTGCCATGCTACATCTAAACCAGGTCTAACCTTAACCCTAGGAAGCAAAATCAAATATTGTATTCCTATTTTCCTTATGCTTGCCCATTGTCCCGGGGACATTTGTTCTCCACAAGAAGATAAACACTCGACAGCACATTACAAATAGCAGAGATTTGCAATAGATGACTTGTCTGTTCTCTTTGGCTTTTGGTGAGATGCTGCTGTTGTAAGCCCCCCCCAAATAAAGATCTATTATTGTTTAATTTTGTCATTTGCACTTTGAATTCATATATGAATAATTCATCATTACTTAAACTTTATGTTTCCAAATTCACTCAGAGAACAGCAGTATGTATGCCTATACCTGGTTAATTTTACAGATCTTGCTATTTTAGATATGGCATCAGGTTACCCAAGACAGTGAAACATTTCGTTCTGGTGTTGTGGTCAACCTGTTGCTTAGTGACTTTGTTTTCTGTGGCTGTGGCATTAATGCAGATTAATTCTGGGACACCATAACCGAAAAATGTACATTGTGAAAATCTTACAGTAAAACCTGCAATATGAAAATAGTTCCCAGGACTCTCATGTTTCAGGCAAAAAGGAGGATGGGCTCTCATTTGCTTTGAATTCTGAGTTATATGAGTTCGATTTACACCCCCAAAAGGACAGTTTTACTAAACTTAAGGAAAGACAGGCCCCAGTCAACCCCCCCCACCCCACACACACACACACACACATACAACGCCCATCATGATTACATGGCACTAGTGATTGGTTGATTGTTGTGATTATTTAGAGTCTCAGCATGGATTTTCTGATGAGCTCATTTAAGATCATTTCTGCTCTTGGGAGTTGCTGCTGTGGGGAATAGAGGACGGGTGAAGTTGATGACAGGATTTTACAGGAACAATAACACTTTTTGTTTCATTGATTGTTTGTTCCATGTCTGTCTTAGCTCTCCTTGTTCACAATCTTTGCTCACTAATATTCTTATATACTGATAGCAGCTCTATGTTACTGTTTTTGAGATTTTGTTGCAACAGTGATGAAATATGGAGCGAAACTAATTATAGTAACTACAATATTAATTTTAGCTCTATAATGACTAAATTTGAAATATTATCAATCTAATAATATTTAGCCATTACAAACAGAAAGTAAATTTAAATTGTGATTATGATAAACATACCTAACCAGATAGCTTGAAGTTTTAAACAGATGTAGAAAGGGACTAAGCAATATTCTACAAAGTATAAATGATAAAGTTTTAATGAGTGAATAAGGACGTGGTCTAATGGAGGTAGTTGTTTGAACTTACGATTAGAAGAAAGCATCTTAATTGCCGGTGATACTACATTAGCTACAAAACACCCACACTAGCTAGCAGCGATGGAGGGCATGAGGTGGCCTTCCAGTGGGATTCTTTTGATACTTTGGAGGATGGAACAAATCAATGAAATACTTACATTTGCGGTTAAAAACACGAGGAAAACAGCTTTACATAGAAAGTGTTAGGGTTTGTTATAAACAAATTATATTAGAAATGTATCTGTTGGCAGCCATTTGTTTTTGTCTCTGAGGCATTTTGTTTTGGCATCACTGGTCTATGAAGGAGGCAATGATGCCAAGAAAATGGAAAGAAGTTTCTTTTTTTTTTTCCAAAGAAGAAGGAACTCTAACAGAGACATTTAGGACATTTGGGACAGTTAGTAATTATGCACTAGGTTTGATTTGTTTCCAGAAAGCTGCTGGTGTTCCAGACCTCTGAGCAGAACAGTTTATGAATCTTTACATTACATTTCATTTGTCTGTGTCCTGGTTTAAAGAGCTATTCCAATTAACTCAACAGCAGGGGGGTGGGGGTCTGAACAGCAGGGGGTGGAGTGCAGGGGGGGTCACAGTTGAGTTAATCAGTGGAAATCAACAAGTGCTTATTTTTCACAAACACCTTCCACGCTCCGCTTTAACACATCTGACTGCCTGGTGGAAGCGGTCTATCTGTCTACAGCAGGATCAGAAGCCAGTGAATACGCTTTTATTCCTCAGCTAGGTAGATGTGGTTTGTTAGCCTGGTGCCTCTCCAAAATAGAGGTGTTTCATATTTATGCAAATAGTCTCTGTTTATCGGCCCGCCTCAGGCACCCAGGTCTTTAATGAGATGTTGAATGCCATTGTTGACGCTCGCAATGAGGAAAAAATAATAAAAAGGGAGGGGTGGGAGGGGGAAATATATGAATACATTAACTCGGAAATCAACATTCACCATGCGGTCCAATTTAGCCGCAGGCACACCGTTCATCTTTTCATGTCGGGATGTGTGCACGCTCTACCCCTCAAAGACCGAAAACTCTGTCTGAAATATGATGGCGTGTTTGATGCTTTAAATTGAGACATTTTAATGCGCCCGTTCCCTTCTCTGCGAAATCAAGCAAATTTTGGAGCTTGCCAGTGATAGCAACAGCAATTTGGAATATCAGTCAGTTGCAATTAAACAAGTCTTTGTCCTTTCTTTACACTATAATGAGAAAACAGAAGCAAACATTGTAATCAGAATGTATCTGCTATACAGGGAACCAAATATGACATAAAAACAACAAACTTACAAACAGACATAGATACCTCACAACCAGACTCTCAAAAAATTAAAGACACCCTTGTTTCTTTAACCCTGTCCGGAGCTGATAACATACTTAACTTAGGCCACATTTCTTTTATTTCCTTTTCACAATTTGTGTTATATTTATATACCAAAAGCCAACATAAATAAAGCAACTTCTTCATTGAATTGAATTACATTTCTTTTATTGCTGCACCATTAAGGGCTTAACTGCTGCTGGCTGGAAAAAAAACATAAACATGTTGGAATGGTGACCTCATACAAACAATGAATTATGAAACAACGGTATACTTTGAAATGTTATGTTCACGTATTACTTCAGAATGTATTATTTCACGAAAGTGAAGACAGCTCCTTTTTTCATGTTATGAAGCCTTTAACTAGCACTACGTGTTGCATTTCCCTGTTTCATTACTTAGGATAACAATTTTTACTGTGATCGCAACAATCTCAGAGGACAGACTGTACAACCCGGGCTTGTGTATTTCACATTGATAACTTAGATGTATGTGATGTTCCGTTCTGCCCACCCCTGAGCGGAAACCTTTCCACCTTTGCATACCCCTGAATCCCAGGGCTCCAGAGGCAAGGTTATGGTGGAGGAGACAAGAGCCACAACTTGTTTTTGATTTGTAAGTGTGTGTTCAGAACAGGAATGGAGATGTCCCTTAGGGTTCTGTACAAGATGAGGCACTTTCACTTCATGCTGGGTAGGTGGGTTTGCAGTGGCGCATTCGGTCTATCAAACTGAACTGTGTGCCGTAGAGCCAGAGAGATGATGCTTTACTTAAGACAGAGTGGAGGATGAAATTGCCCTGCCAATGTGACTGTCTGCAGTGTGCTGGCTTTTTTTATACTTCAGTTACAAATGAAGAGCTGCACTGTGTTTTGTTTGGGAATGTGTGAGGCTACTTTCTGGCTGTGAGGGACAAAATGTATAGATAGAGGTATGGATGCAAGCAGAAAGGGCAAGACATAGTTCAGCCCCGATCTTAATTAATAGGCACTTTTTTGGCCAAGTGCTTCTGTTTCAGTCACATTCTGGACACCAGCTCTGGAATTTCACAGCTTTCCTACACTGTTAAAAAAAAAGGTTCCGTAGATTTTATTTCCTCAAGCTACAAACAACCCAAATGTACCTTTAAAGGAGCAACATTATCCCAAATGTACAAATGTGTACCTAAATGAGTTTTTAGGGGATCCTACATCCAACATTGTATTGCATTATTTTTTCTAAAAACATTCATGTTTACATTTCATATTTATGAAAATGAATTCTGTTCTCTCAAAAAGCAGTTCAGTCTGAAATGCTCATTCACTCTCACACTTCATTATTGATGGCTGTAGGCTAAAAAGATTTGCTTATGTAAATATGATGCTGGGAAATCACACAAACTGTGAATTCCTATATAATGACATACAGGGTTAAAATACTTAATCTTACTGCATCCTGGCATGTGCAAAAAAGAAAATAATTTGTAGTTATTTGTAAAAATGTAAAGTTTGTAAAAAATAACAGAAAATCAAGATGAAAACAAAATCCCAAATCATTCCAGGCACATACGGAGATGTATAAAAAAAGAAGGTCATTTTATTAGGCACTTTTTTTGTTTTAAATGTGTTCTGTTCGCTTAAAATAATTTGTATGTATAATTTTAATATTAACATAGCACTGATATTTCTTATATGTGTAAAACATACAAAAAAAGAAAATTCATGACAGTGTTTTTAATGCATTTTGGAAGAAATCCCTTCATATATTATTATATAATTACACATATATGAGGGCAAATTGGGTGCACTATTTGCAAATTATATGTAAATAAGGGATTAGTGGTTGGGAGTTTATTTCTACACTGCCGAGGTCGATTCATCAGCCGCCCCAAAATCACTGCCTTGTTTCAAATTCTTATGACAATGTCTTGACTAAGGAGTGGTTTGTGCATCATTCCAGTTGTTCATACCTTTGCTGATTTGCAAGAGAGTACACACTATTGTGAGGATTTTAAAAGATGCCATGTTTGCAGATGCTAAATAAACATGTGTCTAAAGTTCAGTCTTTTTTTTACTTAGACTAGTTGATGGAACATTGTGAGAAAATAGCTGAGCTTCAGGAACAATGTCTGAATACATTTAAACATAACATTTAGATGCCATGTACACTTAATAGTTCTCAAATATAAGTATGTGATCTGTTCTGATTGGCTGAATATACTGTGCCTCATTAAAATATCAATTAGTCTACACCAGCCTACTAATTCCAACATAAGTGGGCGGGGTTATAAAAGCATTTGTACTGGTTTATGTGACATCACATAAACAATAGAATTAAAAGAAGCCATTTTTCAATTTAGGACCACATGACTCTATTCAGTACATAGTTATTCTGAAGCATTATATCTACATACTTTTGGACATACACTGCTATACACAAAACATGTGATGTACCTGGTAAATAAAACAGAGACCAAGGCTGTGAGGGCAATATGAACATAATACCCAGCCTTGACAGCCAACTGTGCTCGGCTCATTCATCCAGAAGTATGAAGAATGATCCATCCAATCGATCCCACGGCCCTAACCATTATCCCGTGTGGTAAGGCAGAAAAATACTGTGGGTCATGTTAACAGGGCTCCCATAAACCAGCAAATAACTGAGTGAAAAGGGGGAAAATTGAACAGTTAACTACAAGCCTTTATGTCTGCTGCATTTCAAAGGCCAAGGGAGAGTACATTCCCATTTGACGCTCTCTTATGGTCATCTAGAGTTAATAACAAAAAGGCACCCGAGTTTCTTTCATTGTATTCACTACAAACCATGTCAGCATCATTTATTTCACAACAACAAAGGGAACCAAGCACTGTGAAGGCTTGGAATGGGTCAAGCCTGTCTCAGGCTTATGTGTATCCTATTAACTTTTAGAATAGTAAAACACTCCCATCATTGTGGTCTGAAGTGCAGTAAGGTCAGGATTGTTTGAGTGAAGAACTGTAGAAGATGGCTGACATGTTGCTGTGCCAGGCTGTCAGGATGCAGTGGCATGTCATAATGAACTCTGATCAATTTCTCTCTGTCTCTCTCTGTCTCTCTCTGTCTCTCTGTCTGTCTCTCTCTCTCTCTCTCTCTCTCTCTCTCTCTCACCCCCTCAATACACTGTATGCTGCTGTTAGCATTGCAAGCACTGCAGGCTTGCAGAGGAGGGCATGGAGGACTTTAGAACAGCACGAATGCATTTATCATTTATACATAGTGACACATGCGTGCGGTTACAAGTGAATGATAAATATGAAAACACTCACACAAACAAACATCCTTGAAAGTTCCCCTTCCAACATCAAATAGATGCTCAAGCCCTTCTGCAAGTTGTCTGCTGTGATTAACCACATTCTTGAAGCCTTCGTGCAGCACGTTAAGAGAGTGCCCACTGAGTCTGATCCTCCTGTGGTTATTACGTTCATCACGCCCCTGCAGGGATTAATGCATATGTGCATCGGGCAACTGATTCCAGATCAGCAAGCATGGTCTGAGTTTTGCTTTGGCTCCAGGCTCCAAATGAACCCAGGATCCTCTGCGGTAATGAGTTTGACACTGGGTTCAGACACACAAATAGGACCTTATATAACACAAGGTCAGGTACTCCATCTTCCCTGAAACCCTTCAGAGTCAAAGCACTTACGGACACCGGGAGCAGGTACGTTACGGAGGCTGTGTGAACAGCAGCGCCGGACCACTTCAGTTGCTCTACTCTTTAGCTGTGGAGGCACTGAACCACTTATTCTAAATACTAAACGAAGCACAGGGGAAAAAAAGAGGGCAGGGGTCACAGCAACAGCACTCGGCATTCAGACGTTATGGGAATCTGCTCACTTCTGTTTATAGCTCCATAAAATCCAACTTGCACAATCTCTGATATCCTTGTGTCGTTTTTCAAATACGGGGAGTTGGCGCCGATCTTCCTCCGTTGCTGTTATCTTTGGAAAGATGAATGGTGTGATGAAGAGTGCGGAGGTGGGAATGAGGAATGGAAGGACAGGAGGAAGATGTGAGATGTGTGAGGAGAGGTTTTATATGTGTGATATTTTGTGACATTCAGCAATGGAGTGTGGCATTAGGCCCTGTTCTCAGCAATATTGTCAATATTAGAGGTTTAGTGTCCATATGATTCTATAGAACATCTCTGTTAGCTGATTCATGAACCATATAAAAATGGGCCCTTTCTGTTTCGTTCCTGTTGTTAATTTAACTCATGCATGAGCCAAAAAGTGTTATGCGAAGCAATACCATTGAATAAAGGTATTTGTTTCTATGAAGAACATTTAAGTGGATGGTTCTTTGTAGGAATGGCATGGGAGTTTGGATTGTTGGTACAGATTGTTAGAGCAAGTTTGAATGCAGCCACTTGAACTTGCACCAAATAAATCAACTTCTAAATAATACTGGTTTGTTCTAATGAATTCTAAATTGACCACAAAGGGAGAACATCCTTATTATTGTTGCAGTATTAAATTGCATTCAAAAAGTTCTCACACTGTTTTAACATGTGCATGTGTTTTATGATCTCTTTCTGATGGCTGAATTATTGATTACAGGATGCGTTTTGTGTGATTGTACTATTATAGAGTACTTACTATACCTACTTATGGCTACACACATCATTTATACAAGTAGAGGTATGCATTCAGACACTTGGTTTTCCAGTGCAACAGGTAGTGAGCATTGGTTCCAACGTTTAAGCCACACACAAATATATAAAACGTTTCCTGGACACCAGCCGACATTCTGGAAGCGCACACCAATCCTCGCAACCCCACGCCCCCAAAATAACCAAGACTCTTCATGGCGCCACCAAATTTTGGGGGTATTTCGCAATTTCAGTTCAAAAAGAGGGAACCCTTATGGCCCTGAAACTTGAAGACATTGGGACAAAACTGCACCACAATGCTGAAAAAGCTCATTGTTTCTTACAATTTGTAATTGTATAACTTACTAACTGTAAACTTTGTAGAACTGTTCTTAGTTTGTGATGTCTGCAATTTTGTTATGTTTGTGAATAAGGAACAGCATTATTTTATGCACATAGAGATTAAACATGAAAGACAAAGGTGTCT
>JBBMFX010000101.1:3196950-3208066 GCA_037832545.1 Rhabdalestes septentrionalis | reverse complement strand
GGTTAAACTGCAAACACTCCACGAACTACCACACACTGAAGTACGACATCTCCCATATTCAGAATATTTTTACAGCCAAAACCTTTGGGCGGAGCTATCAAGTCAGTTTATCCTCCGCCGAAACCAAAAAACCAAAATGGAATATGAGCGTCCGTTTTCCGTTTTTTCCATTTTTGATTTGAGTTCAAACCGAGAAATCGGAAAATTAGCAGTTATCTGTTTTGTCGTTTTGGTTTTGGAAACAAAAACTGAAAATACGAGTGGTTCTTCGTTTTTTTCGGGTTTGGTTTCATATGGAAAAACGAATGAACGGATGATACACGGATTGTGATTCACCATATTGTGTACGGTAATTATATTGTATAGGGTTGTAAGGGTTACATTCTATTTATTGTATTTGTTAATTGTCATTTTTGATCCTTAGCACATCACAAACATTGGCCCTTCAAGACAAAGCATTTGGGCATCTCTAATTTAAAATCTTGCCCACTATATGTCCGTCAAAGTCCTGAGCAAAGACCCACCTTTTAAAATACTTAGGTTTCTGTATGCCTGCTTTCTTCTAGACTCTAAAGCTAGACTTATGAGAACTAGTAGAAGCAACAGCTCATTGCCTAAATGATGCCGTTTTGTTGAAGGGAAAGTACAGTACATTAGCTCTGGTTCAGCCAACTATTCTTATTTATGAAGACATTCTTATCTTCTGATGGTGTACTAAAAATCCCTCCTGGCCAGGGTCGGACCAACCATCTGGCATATCAGGCATTTTCCCTGTGGGCTCTATCATGCTATTTGGGCCGATTTCATTTATTTATTTATTACTTGGTCTGAATGGCTCGTACACCTCGTAGATCAGCGGCCCGACTGACAGTGAGAACATAATTTTTTTTAAACCACCATTCATCAATAGTCGTTAATTACCCATTATTGGTTTTGGGGTGAATAATAAACAGACACGAAAGACATCCACACTTTTTCAAATCTCTCTCTCTCACACACATGCACACAGAATTGCCCAAAATATTTTCCCCAAAATACTAATTAAAAGGTTTAGCTGCATAATGTTTCACTGGGTAAGTTCACAAGTTATTGAATACTACTTTGCTAAATACTACTTATGGTAAATGCTAATTTGTTGGTATACACATTCATAAAACTTTCAAAAGCAGACAGTGTCATCATTCTAAATTGGGAGAATTCAATCTTGCAATCACGGGCATTCGCAGGCCTGATTACTCAGGCTTAAAATGACCAGTGACTTGAGAGCTTTCGAGAGAGATGATTGACCCATTTAAAAGGGCAGGTCCACTCACAAAAATGATCAACCGCTTCTGGAAATAGCTGTTTTCATATCGTGCTGCTGTCCACAGGCTCTGAGAGCTCTTCAGGGGTTCTGTGTTAGGTTTGTTGACAGAAATTATAATCCACAACCTGGCAAATATGGCTGCTCCTCTCAAAAACCCACTCTGAAAACATAGAGGTGCCAAAAAGGAAAACATAGAGAGCTGGAAATCAAAAGTTGATCCCCTGCTGAATTAGAAAATTTCCTGACTTTCTCTAATTTATGAGGTAGTTTCATTATCCAAAAATCGAGAAACAAACATAAAAGTTATAAATTGATTTGCATTTCACTGAATTAAATAAGTGGAGAAACACTGGTTGGCAAGCACAGCAGTGATACTTCTTGTAGTTGGTCACCAGGTTTGTACACATCTAAGGAGGGATTTTGTCACACTCCTCTTTACACAGATTTTCTGTAGGACTGAGGTCTGGAGACTGGCCACTCCAATACCTTAACATTCTTCTTCTGTAGCCACTTCTTTGCTACCTTGGCTGTGTGTTTTGGGTCAATGTCATGAGGAAAGACCCACAACCCATCTTCAGTGTCCTGGCTGAAGTTTTTAAGGTACATGGCCCCATCAAATGGCCCTAAAAACGCAAACATGATGTTTCAACCTTCATGCTTGACTGTGAGGATGGTGTTCTTCTGGTATACTCAGGATCCTAACACCCTTCGCCCTTCCCTTCCTCAGCATCTCCTGGTCGAGTTAATGCCAAGAGCTCTAATTTGGTCTCATCTGACCACAGTACTTTCTTACAAGCCTTCTCTGAATCGTTTAGACGTTCACTGGCACACTGGCTGTGCGTGTATGGGCTGAAATATGTGCCCTCATGTGCAGGGGAACTTTGGGGGCACTGTTCCAATGGTGGTCTTAGAAACTGTGGTCCCAACTGCCTTCAGATCAGTAACCAGTTCCTCCTGTGTAGTTCTGGGCCAATCCCACACCTTTCTCATGATCATCCTCACCCATGAGGCAAGATACTGCATGGAGCCCCAGATAAAGGGCAGTTGAAGGTCATTTGAAGGTCATTTTACATTTCCGATTAATCGCACCAACAGTTGTCACCTTCTCACCAAGCTTCTTGCTGATGGTCTTGTAACACATTCCAAGCTTGAGCAGGTCTAAAAATTCAGCAGGGGATCAAATAATTATTTCTCGCACTGTAAGTTTTACCATTAAGGGCCCACTTTTGGTCCCCTGAGGCTGCACCTTTCAGTGTATGGGTCTTACATTAACACTTACTAATGTTCATAATGAGGCATACGGTGAGATTTGACACAGTATTGTTATTGTGGACTTTATTTTAAGCCCACTAAGCTCTTACAATATGATTCCATGCTTGGTTTAATGTTAGTCATGTGTAATAGTGATATACTTTAAGGCTCTGTGTATCAACTAGGCTCCAAAAAAACCCCAACTTTTTTATTTTTAAAAATTCCTGAGTTTCCTGTAAATACATTATGATGGAGGACGGGTATGTGGACAGCATCATTTCTGTTCAACCCACTGATCCAATATGATCCAAGCTATGTTAGAATCCATTTGCACTGAATAATAATTGAAAGCAGCAGAGTTTGTACAGGTGCTGATTCATATTACAGCACAGATCAGTCCTAAATTGTTATTGTATACATTTGGCAGGTTATTTTGTCTAGAGTAACATTTTATTGAATGTAATGTTACCTAACAGGTTTGAGACAAGGAAGGACTGAATCTCCTGCATGAGCAGTGCCGACCATCATGCTCCGACACCAACTGTGGTTGTAGCTGTGGCTCATGGCAACAGAAGAGTAGTTAATAAACTCTAAGATGCACATAAAACAGTTTAGGTGTTGTGATTCATACTTCCGGGGAAAACTTGCACATGTCAACAAGACAACCATCCTCTAACAATTAAACACTAGCCAAGGACTGTTTACGACCCTTTACTTTGAAATATGTAGAGATTTTTATAGACTTGGCAAAAAATGGTTTGAATTCACTCAGTCAGGTCTCAATCAATCCTTTGACACACACACATACACACACACACACACATATCCCCCATCCAGAGACATAACATATGGCACATTCATTTCGGTGTTTCACTATTTTTGAAATTGTAATGTTCCTCAAACGTCAAGGCAGAAAACAGGAGGAGAGGTGCTTTAACACCTCAGTGAAACCCCACACTAAAAGTGCTTGTCGAAAAAGGCAGCCTGGCTTCTTAGACTTCCAGCATTTCTAGATAATTGATGTGGATCTGATAGAACAGATGGGTAAAATCTGTTCCTGAGAGCGTACAACTAATGAAATGAAGTTTTACCTCGCTGCCATATGTTTTACTCTGAGTTCAAAAATCAAAATGAAGTAAACTTTACATTGGAAGTGGGAAACATGCCAGCCATAACTGTCCGTCTCTTTTAGTATTTCTCACATTTGGTTTCCATAGAAGCACAGGAATCATAATGAATTTAACAGATCATAAATTTGAATTCATTTAAAAGCAAATATGAAGCACAGATAGGATGCATCTCAGACACAAAGGGACCTGCATTCTTTTTTGCTGAAGGTCTTTAAGCCTGGACTTCAAGGGCAGTCACAGCTGGTCCTGTGCTAAAGTGTCAATTAGTGTGGATGAGTAATATTCAAATACTTTCAGATACTCAGTAGGGCCAAAAGCATGTGGACGCTTGGCTTTTATACAAGATTGTTGGGTAACCCATTCAAGTACCATGGAGATTTATAATGAGTTGGCCCCCATGTTGTGTTTATAAAGCCTGCTCTCTTTGGGAGGACTTTCCACAAGATTTTGAAATGTGTTTTTCGAAAGTTGTATGCATTCAGTCGAAACTGGATTTGTAATTTC
The DNA here is from genome assembly GCA_037832545.1 of Rhabdalestes septentrionalis. Classification (NCBI taxonomy): domain Eukaryota; kingdom Metazoa; phylum Chordata; class Actinopteri; order Characiformes; family Alestidae; genus Rhabdalestes; species Rhabdalestes septentrionalis. The sequence continues at coordinate 3,203,875 of JBBMFX010000101.1, read as the reverse complement.
AAGCCCTTATGCAGCATGGGAAGGGCTAGCCTACAATTGACAGTCCACTTCATCCTGGTCCTTATTTCTTAATGGATTTTAAACTGAAATTTTTGTCATTAAATCTCTTAGTATGGTGTAGCATTCATTAGAAGCACATATTCTAGCCCAAACCCAATAAAACAGACCATTATACCTCCACCACCATGTTTTACTCTTGGCACTAGGTAACTACCATTACCCATACTACTGTCAGCACACTACTGAAAAATTAGTGTCTTCATACTTTTGGTCACATAGTGTAGTTCAGATGTTTCACATACATCCCCATGCACTTTTCAAGACCCAGATCTTTGTATATTCCTCACAAGCTTGCTTGGAATACCAGACTCTAATAATGATAAGCCACAAAGACAAAGTTTTTACATAATTAGACATTACAATCTACATTTTAACTCTTTCCATAGAAAGCTTTTATGAATTAAGCATCTTTTCATAAAATATCTCCGCAGTCATTGCCCCTGATATGAAGCATCTAATAGAACAAGGTACCCTTCTAAAAAAACTGAGAGGCAACAGCAGCAGAGAAGGTTACACTTGCTGTGTTGAAGTCCTCATCAACAGCAAAGTGGAGACCGGTGTTACGGTCTGATCAAAGGCTACATGCTCAGGGCTTCTTTCTTAACACAAGCAGCTGATGCTCACTTTTCTTTCTCCTGCAGCTGTTAAAATGTCAGTGAGGCAGAAACTCAGGGAAAAAAAAAATGTCATGGCAGCTGACTGATCTTAACGCGTAATTATGGAATGGAGCCTTAAAAAGCACCTGAGCATTGTTCGCACCAAGTGCAGTGGACATGGTATGATTTCTCTCCAACCATGGCATATTTATTGCACCATCATAAATGAAATATTAAAGTGCTATGCGCATCAATTGGTGGCTATTATTTAATATTTGATATGGCATAGGCCTGGGCTCTTGGTGAGTGCTGAGGGATGTCACTAATGGATGGATCCCCTCGGCTTTAAGCATTTGGTGAGATGGGACCTCGAGTGCTATAATCCAGCGCTATCACCGTGTCCTAGCTGCCGAAGGCTTTCAGACAGCACAACACTCACCATCCTCGTATCTGTCTATTGAAGTGCTCTGGCCGCCTTAAACACACATTATTATCCTGTCTGCGGACAGACAGGCGGAATCTAAAGTCCACCATATGTCCGTCCAAGCCATTATGAGGGCTGGTGGGTGGGCAGAGTCTACATCTACTGCTTTACTTTAAATCTTTAAAAGCTTTCTATTATGCAACAGTGAAAATGAGGCCTACTCGTTCTGTCCTCTTAGCATGACTCTCTCTGAGAGATATTAATGAAGTGGTTTCATTTCTACTTAACGCTGAACTCGAACTTAAATATTACAGCTGGTTCTTCTAATAGAAATGTCTCAGCTGAGCATGTGTCAGCAGGGAGTAAGTGAGGAGTCAGTAAACCCTGCTGGATAAGAAGCTAGTGGTCAAGCAGACAGTCAAGAGTCACTAACCTATCTTGATTCTGTGTGTCCATGAACAAGGGAGAGAGACAGATTGTGTGTCAGCGCTCTGGCTAAGTAAGGCGGCAGGGTGCCAAAGTGGCATGGCACGGCTCATTAGATTCAATTACACTTTTGTTTTGGCTAATTAAAGCCCACTCCACTCATCAGGAGAACACCAAAATAGCTTTAGGTTCACACGCTGTAGAGTGTCTTCGAGTCTGCAGCTCACATTAAGTCTGCGACCCACTTCGAAAAGATGCCCCAGAGGCAGGACCAGAGGTGTGATGTTCTTGGAGATGATAGTGGAATGCTTGTCACTGATGAGTTTGAGGGGTAGATGGAGCACACCCTGCTACAGGTGTAGTGAGACCGAAGGTTTAACTAATGAGCTAGCTGACTTTCATGCAAAACATGTCCTTGGATAACACAGAATGTCTGATTAACACGAGGGCCTCGATTTATCTGGTGAACCAAAACTGATCAATACAGGAAACTAATTTGCTCCAGCTGCTGGTGGATGTGATCATTATTTGCAGTGCAGAAAGTCAGATAAAGTCAGGCTGAAATTAGTTAAATGGTCTTAAATTGCTGTTAGATGTGGGTATACAAAAAACACAAAAAATCACCACTTACAAATTTTGAATGCATATCTTGAAATATTGTAAAGAAAAATAGATGGAAACAAAGTGTTGAATCAAATTAACAGCTTTGGTCCATAGGCTTTCACGCTGGTGTATTGTTTTGTCAATTATATATATAGAAAATGTGATAGAAACAATTAAAATGCATTTGGTGAAGAAACTGGTGTAAATAAAATAAGACATGATGCTTTATAATGAGTGTATGCACTGTACATGAAGAATTATTGACATTCATGACCAGTGCAGTATTGAAATATCAATGGGTAATTCCTTTGGTTGTTTCAAAATTGCGGCATAATCAAGTCACTGAGAAACCATCAACTGGTTTGAAATATAGTATTCTAGGGAAATTAAACCAGTCTTTTCTTTTATAGTGGTGGTGATATGAACCAGATACCCATGGGGTTATATGTCTCTAAAAGCTACCTCACAGAAAACTGTTATATATTATATTTACAAATGCATAGTCCTGTGGTAGATTTTTTACAGATTTTGCTCGAATTTGGATTTTGGTTTAGTTTTGGATATAATGGCTATAATTGCTTTGTAGACATTGTGACCATAAGTTCCTCTCACCATTACTGTAAAATCTAAGATCTTCTCAATTGCTAAATCAGTCATTAAGCTGTCTTTTCAGGCTTCAAAATATGTTTGTTACATTTTTATAAAGCAATTCTTTAATTATTGTCAAGCATACAATAATATATATTCCTTAATGCATTTGTTAACTATTCAGTTCAATTTACAATACACCAGGCTTTTTATTTCCTGCTTCTTATCATTCATTAACCACACAGACTATAAAACATAGCTATTCTATGGTTTCTAAATGGCTTGAGAATGTTTACAGTGCATTTAGTATCATTTAATATCATTTTTGGACACCTATGATGAGGAAGTGTCTTCTTAAAAATGATAGCATTCAGATATTTGCATTAATGTGAGCTTTCTAATATGAAATATGAGCTCACTTACAAAAGTGTGTTCTGTCACAGACCCACAGAAACCTGCATCTCAGAGGGAAACTGCACCAGCCGAGTGGTTCTGAGAGGGCAGCTGGGAGATATGAAGCAGTAGCAACATTAATTTGGTGGAGGTATGCATTGCTTTGACACAATTACCTCAGGAGTCGAGGCCGCGCCTTCGCCGTTAGAGTTGCCATGGACACGGGCTAGACATTAATGGGAAATGTTTCCTAAGCGTGACAAACTCTGCCGTTTATTCATTATGATTCGCTTTGTAGCACTAACACAGTCATCCCGCCACATCCTGCTTATTTCTCCCTGCTTTTTCACAGACCCTTGTAGTATCTTAGTATGGATAAGAAAAGGGCCCTGTACAATGTTCAAGTAACGGGGGTTTGTCGAGGATGCAGTATTTTTTTGTGTTTGCCATTACAATCTGTTTATTTCAATCACATATAAAACATACAATAAAAAAATTAGGTTCAAACTAAATATAATCCATTTTGACATGACCATATATTATATATTATCCTTTTAGCATGGCATCTCAAAAATCATTCTTTTGTTAAGTTAATCTTAAATACAGCTCTATTTGAACAGAACTGGCTCATGAAGAAGGGGTGTGATTTCATTTCCAACAGAATTGGCCATGGCAGGGTTTTTCTCCATCCACTCCTGAGAAAATTACAGGCTGAATTACCAACTGTTTCATACTGAACTTAACAGTGGTCTAGTCATTTTAGTCCAGTATGGAAAATTATCTCCATTACTTTCTTGGCAGATGTCACCTTGGTAGGGGCAGTTTAACCACTGCTACACTCCATACCTTCTGAACATATTAATGGTTTACTTCATCCAATGATGAATACTGTAAAAGATTCTTTCAATCGTTTTCTTGGTCTGTGTTCTTTTATTGGTTTATCTTTCTTTCGCAAAAGATTCAAACGAATAATTATGAAATGTGATTGAATGGCGATGGCGCCCCTTCGACAGATAGAAAATAAAGTTGATCAGATAAGCAGATCTAGCAGGTTGATCAGACTCAGCTGAATCCATTGCAGGGGTTTAGAACCAATCAAGGCAATCATAGGGAAAGGCAGAGAAACTAATATAACCCAAACAGGTCTAATGGGGACATCTTACATCAAACTCAAGTTATTATACATCCAACAGCTGGGATTTTAAAATAAGATGCAGGTTACAAAGGATAAGATGAGGGACCTTTGTTTTCTGTGAACAAGATCCACAGAGCATGTAAAATAGTATATAATATAATGCTAAATCATTTGTGTCATTAGTAATGTTTATAGTATTCATACCCCATATTTTTTGCATTTAGTCTAGTGTATTTGAGGTTTTCTACAGATTTATAATTAGATTTATTTAGACTTCATATTTTATTTTGTTCTTGTCTCTGTGTCTCTATGCAGTCTCAACATAAGCAGTTTCCACTGAGATAAAACAAGTTTTCTGATCCTAATTTTGATTCTGATTCATCTGAATTGAACCGAGAATATTTATTTGAAGTGGTAAATGAATTAATCAAGCATGACATAATCAAAAATCATCACATTCTCATAAATATCCAACCACATTGTTATATGAACCCCCACTGCTCATTTATCGGAGGAACTGGTGTACTTTACTATTTTCTGCAAAGCATTCATCTGCATTGACGGATTTTTATGCCACACAAGACCCGAGTTTTATCGACGACTACAAATCCAGAAGCCCCGGCCCTAAAAAGCCAAGAGACTGTTAATGAAATTTCCCCCACTCATGGGAGATAAAGTCTTCACAGCCCAGAGTCCTGACAGGTGCTTCTAACACAGCAAGGGTGGCCTAAGTGCTAAGCCAAGTTTATTTACACCAGAGAGTGGAGTTAATCTGTCCTGACACTTTGTGATCTCTAATCAGAGAGAAGACAACTGTAAATGTCCTGATAAAAAGAGATTCTCCTCTTTTATTCACACACCCCAGGGCCCTGGGATTGAGGTTGGCACAAGGAGGAATGGTGTTTGAGAGTATAGAGGGGGGAAAGAGCCAAGTCATCAGAACAAGCTGTGGAATCCCAATGAGGATCTCTTCACTTATCTTAACGCAAATATACTCTCAGGATGGCACGACTGGCTTAGATCACCGCAGACCACATAAGGGTAAAAGAAGAGTGAGGAGTGCTGATACCTCAAAAACTAAACTGTATAGATGCACAGGATTTATCCTGATAGAGGAGAACATAATGTGTGGCTAGAATGTTAATGCGGACAAAATGCGGACGCCCGTCCAACGCACAGATGCATGTTGTCTCCAGAATACCAAGCAGACAAGCGTCTGTTTATGTTAATGTAGCACTTTCATGCTTCACTCTGCTACTCATGAGTTTTCCGCCATCCAACCCAGTGTTTATTACCTTTAAATTATGATTTTGACTCACAAGGTTTGGTTGTGCATCTCCCAAAGGACAAGCGCAGCTTGCATTCTGTTTGCAGTTTTGAAGTCTATGAGCGCCGAAACCTGGCCGCTTGTGAAATATGAATAAAACATCCTTTATAAATAAAAGATTACTTACCTCATCATTAATATCTGTTTGGTACTACAACTAAATAGCCATGCTTTATTTGAAAGAAAAGAAAAAAGCAACTGCATTACTAAAAAAAGATTTTAGAAATGATAATCGTTGCCCTGATGTGAACTGTAAGGCATTGATGGATCATTTATTTTGAGCCATGCTTTGGTATTGTATACCATACCAAGCAAAAAGCTTGAATGGCCTCTTATCATGCCCTAGGTAACCAGAGGAATTTAAGTTTACCAGTCTTCAGTGTGCATCCCAGTTAAATTCTAAAGATGGTACAGCAGTACACTATCCTTACATACCGACAGGTATTACAGACATTTCAAAGCAAGACAATAGGACATCTGAGAATACTAAAACATTACAACAGTGATCCAGCTCAGATAAGCAATCATTAATACTCATTGTTGACAATAAAATGTCTAACAGCCAAGGCCAATGTTCCATTTCTCAGGCTGTTAGTTCTTGTAGCAATGCTTGTCAGACACTTTTAATTCCTAAAGCCTTTGTCAGATCTTGCCTCTCTTTTCAGCTAAAGACTGGAAGGAAACATGACTGAGCACAAATGGGTCATTTATTTGTTTTGCAGAAATTTTTGAAAGCAGTGTTGGGGGGAAAGGAGCAGAATGAGATTTTACCATAATGCTGTTTGCGCTTTTCAGAACAAGTAAAAAAAAATAGCTCTTGCTTCTTTGTACAATTCACAAATAACCCACCAGCACATTACAGTAAGGTCAACCTCATTTCAGGCCATTACAATAAAAAAATACAAATATCCAGAAGCTTTTTTTATCAGGTTAATACAAAGGTCATTTGTTAAAGTGTTCTCTCAGATATTTAGCAATTTTATCAGACACCAATCCAGTAGACTTCTTTTCAAGGGTATAATTATTTGGTGCTTAAAAAAAATATGTAACGGTGGCCATTTAGGATCACTGTTTCATTTTGTGTTCAGGGTTTTGAGTTCTGTTTTTGACCTGTTTCCCTGTATTTTATTTTGAAGCCCCCTCTGATCTGTTTTGTTACATGTCCTGTTCCCAGTTCTGTTTGCACTCATTAATTTCACCTGTAGCCTGTTTAGCCCTTTCTTCTGTTTTAGTATTTAAACCTTTCCTATGTTCAGTTCTCTAGCTTGTTTTTGCCTCATTTATCCTGTCCCTGTACAGTTTGTGTTTTGACCTGACGGCCCACGAGCCGGTTTTCTTTTGACTTTAAATAAAGTACTCTGTTTTGGATCCCA
>JBBMFX010000101.1:3160928-3186834 GCA_037832545.1 Rhabdalestes septentrionalis | reverse complement strand
CTCTCTCTCTCTCTCTCTCTCTCTCTCTCTCTCTCTCTCTCTCTCTCTCTCTCTCTCTCTCTCCCTGTCTTTCTCTCCTCCCTCGCTGTAGTCCAGGGCGCCTGTGCCAGGAGCGGCTTGAGCAGAGAGGCTGGGAGCCGCAGCAGGAGCAGGACCTCCACACAGTTACTTAATTACTGGGCCCCCCTCCCAAGACGCCTCGCCACAGGGGAGGAAGAGAGTCCGCAAAAAGTGAGGTCCATAGAGATCCTGGGAACTCTCGAGCTGAACAGAGCGGAAGCTTTCAAAAGTTATTCTCACATTTTAGAGAGTGGCTGAGGAGGACAGATGGACTTCAGGGCTGCGCTCAAGCCCCGATCGGGGGCTAAGCTGGGGTCAGAGATCAAGACAAACACCCCAGCTAAGGTGGACTTCAGGTCAGTGTTGGGAAAGAAGGAAGGCGGTTCGCCAAAACCCCCTCAACCAGAGCCGGCTACTGGCAACACACCTGCAGACTTCAGGTCCGTCCTGAACAAGAAGAAGACCCCAGAACCTGAGAAGGCTGTTGCAAAGGAACCGGCTGTTAATCCAGGACTCACTAAGCAGGACAAGCAGGACAAGCAGACAGGCATCAATGGCGTGAACGGAGCAGTGGACAATAAAAAGACCAGGCAGGTGGAGAAAGGAGGGACAGAGAAAAAGAATGATGGAGGGACTGCAGAAAAGAAAATTGTCCCAACTGAGAAGCCAAGCCTGGAAAAGAAGACAGATGGCATAATAGCAGAGCCAAAGAACAAAATTGTGGATGGAGGCAGCAGTCAGAAAAAGGGTACCAATGTGGATGGGAGTTCGGCAGAGAAGAAAAGCGTCACCAATTCTGTGGATGGAAGAGACGGAGAGAAGAAGGGCTCGGGCAAAGCGCCCTTGTTCACACAGACTCTGAGTGATGTCACTGTTGTGGATGGAGAGAGGCTGAGGTTAGAGTGCACTGTGACCTCTGAACCCCCGGCTGTCATCACCTGGTCTCTGGATGGGAAAGTTGTGAAGCCATCAAAATTCATTGTGTTATCTCAGGAAGGTATGAGGCAAGGGATCATGTCCTCTTCATCACGTTTAATTTACAGCACATATTTACCGATTGAAGTATGTTATTCCACAGTATTTCTGCCAACATTGGTCCTCTGGCTTCGTGTTCATTGTCTGATGAGTTACTGAATGGGCCTGTCAAGATTATACTGTTTTCAAACACTCCCCACTCCACTGCTCCCCTTACTCTGACAGGCTGTAGATCACAGGGCAAGCCTCAAGCTCATAAAGCAGGGATTGGACTTCACATGAGTGACTGCCGTTCCCATTTAGCGCTGTTATTTCAGCTCTTTGAGCTCACATGGGCCGAGTCATCCGATCCGGGGGCTCAAAAACTGCCTCTCAGTTCAGGAATAAAGGGGTCGATGCCCTCATCCACTCATGCATAATTAGAATGTTCTGGAATAGCAATGGAGGATTCCCCATGTTTGTTTTGCAGCAGGAGTTTAGGGGGTCCCTGCATTGTTGCTTTTTCCATTGGGTTAGGATTTACCCTCTGTGAATGAATATCGTTCCTATTACCATACTTCAAGGCGTGTTTGACTTAACAAGGGCAGGCTCACTAAAAAGAACCCTGCAGATTTCAGTTTTGCTAGACATCTAATAAGTAAAGAATACCATATTTTGAGGCTACCCACACAGAATTTGTGCTCCTTTGTACTCATACAAAAGCCATTGTTTCCAATTTTGTTGAGGAGAGCCAATAAATAATAATGATCAGTTTTGTTACTAGCCATGTACAAGGTGAAAATTTATTCACCACTAGAGATATTATGTTTGGATACATTGATAAATATTCATATCAGGCCAATATCGGATGGAAAATGATCAGAATGAAAGCCAACCAGTCTAAAAAAAGAGCCAGAAAACCACACAGACACATTATGAAGCTAGCTGTGTTTTTCTTCCTGTGGAGTAGCTTGGGTTTGAACATGATGGCCAACAGTTAACTGCTGATTTTAAACTGCTGTTTTTTAATGCTCAAATCAATGTAGATATTGGTTTTTACTGGGACACAAAAAGTGGTATGGTGGCATGTCTAATACGAACAGACAAACTAACCTCTTGTATAATTTTTTCAATCATAGGGGGCAAATGCTCGCTCACCATAGATAAGGCCCTTCCAGAGGATGAAGGGCGCTACACTTGCAAAGCAGAGAATGCAGAGGGAAAGGCTGAATGCTCCTGCATGGTCCATGTGGATGGTCTGTGTCTCAAAGAATCCACCTCTTTCCTTATTTCAGATTTCAAACTCTGCTTAAAAAACCCAAACTTTGGAGAAACCTCAGTGCAACTGTATAAGCATGGAAACGACAAGCTCTTGTTTGCCACACAGCATCTTGGAGACACGATATCCTGCTCTGATTGTTTGCTATGTTTCTGTGTATAGATCCTTCAGATCCATCAGCGGAAAAGAAAAACAGGAAAAGCTCATCAACACCTACAACGGAGAGTAAGTTAAAGAGACGCAGTTTGCATCATTTTTGCACACTGTTTATTTGCTTTAAATACTTGTGCCGGTCAAGAAGTAATGTTTTTGAGTTGTAATCTTCCTGTCTGATGTCATGGTATCAGTATACACTGCAATCCTATGATCCTAGTGGATCAGGAAAACATTCCTATTCAAACATGGGAACCTGACCAACTCCACAATCACAAAGACAGTAAATCCTTTGCACGTTTGATGCTCCACTGCCATGGAATGGTTTGCAACAAATGATGGACCTTAATCCAGATTACCTTTTTAAAAACATCAGTCATTTGAGACCTTGAGCCAGGTGATAGGACAGTGCCATCCTATGCCAGCATGCCTCTCTGGTGGGATGGGATGGATGGGGGGCTGTCGGCTTCACCTGTCAGAAAGTGTTGGTGGATTGTTTTTAAGGGAACGGCAGTGCAAGATCTGCTTGATTGTTTTTGTTCCAGGCTTTCGCGCACCAGTCACAGTATATCCTCACGCTTAATCCGTGTGCTCGAGGAAGACTAGAAATAAACACAGCCCATGTTTATCTAGCTTCTCAGAACAATAGTGCTGATCTTGGGTCAGTCATTGCCTATTGATTCAATTTACACCCACAAGAGGGAGCTGATCCTGGCTCAGCACTACTTCAAAATGCTTCTTAAATAAGATGCACCTTTACTCTACTGGTGTAGATGCCTCACTAGCAAGACTTAGAATGTTCAATCCTATGGAAAAAGATGTGAACAAGCCGAGTACATAAACAAAGAGGACAGAATGAGTTGAGATGGGAGCAGAAACGAATGCCCTAACATGGCTTAGAGCACTTTTTTCTCATGCTGAGTGCCTCTTAAAGTCTGACTCTGGTCCTGCCTGTGTCTTCAGACTGGGCCGTGAGCATTAGTGGGGTTTATATGTTGCATTGTTTCTTGACGGCTATCAAACTAGAATAAATACTGGGGAGAGAGAGCCAGTGCCATTTCCTGGATCCTAGGAGCCCTATTTTTAGCATGTCCATAAAAGGGGAATTCCAGAAGGCGGTGTCCGCAAAGACAGACCTTCTCTCTGGGATGCTGATCTGGAGAGGCAAGCCTCCTCTGGAGCTCCTGCACATTCTCCCATGCGCTGGCAAAAAAACATGGACCAGATCGATGTACTGTACTTACAGATGTTCATACTCATGTCTGGCCTCCAAAATGAGATCAGCCCTTTATTCCCAGTAATTTTAGGGTAGGTTTAAATTCCTCCCACCTAAAAGACATCTCCCTGTTTGTTTTCCTTCATTGCCCTCCACTTGATGATGAGATTTTCCCTTTAAATCTGTATCACAACAGTTGCATTCACAAGAACTGCATGTTGTTCAATGACAGACAATGACGTGAAATAAAATAGACCAAACTGGCCATCTGAAAAAAACTAACTGAGACTCTGATAACACTGTATTTTTAACTCAGATGAAGCCAGAATAAAGAAGAAGCCAGCGCCAAAGTCTCCCACCAAACAGGGTAAGTCCTGGCTTCTTATAAAATCCATCAGAGAGTTCCTTCTTAGGAAATGAGGCCAGTTTAAAAGAACGCTGGAGAATGTTCTGATAAGCTGAAATGTTCACAGTAATTTGTGTTTCATTTTTGTGGTCATTTCACTGTTTCACATAATCTTTCATAAAAGTAGTGAACTTTGCATGCCTCTAGAATGATTTCTGAGTTTTGATTACATCACTGAGTGTTTGTGACATTGACAAAAAATTTTGCAGGTTCACCTCCCCAGGTTCTGCAGTTTCCAGGAGACCTGAAGATCAGAGCAGGAGAGAAAGTGGACCTGCTGTGCAATTTTGGAGGCACTCTGCCTATTACCTGCACCTGGCTCAAGTTTAAAAAACCGGTGAGAATGGATAGATTTGGCCAGGGATATTTAGAGGGATGGGGAAAGAGGACAAGGGAGAAGACAGTGGGTGCAGAGGGTCTTTATCCTTTTGGAAGCATCCTGCAGCTCTTTACGCTTGATAAGACCATGAATACGATACAAAAGGAATAAAAAAGATACAGTTCAGTTACAAGCTTCCTAAGACTGAATTTCCTGCCACAATGATGTCCATCAGTTCATAATGTACTTTCACCTGACCATTATCTCTGCTCTAGATCCAGGCAGGAAGCGGAGGCATTACCATAGAAACCAAGGAGAACAGCAGCCAGCTGACAATTGCAGCCAGCGATCAGGACCACTGTGGCTGCTACACCTTAGAGCTGCAGAACAAATATGGCACAAAGCAGGCCTCACTCAACCTCACCGTCGTAGGTATGACACACAAGAGTAGTGATCGACCGATATTGATTTTTTATTACCGACACTGATACCAATTATTTGCATGTTTATGTGCCCGATAACCGAGATTCAGAACCGATATTTATTTACTATTATACTTCTGTTTTTGACACAATTGTTACAACACCACTGAACTGAAAAAACTGTTTTATGTATAATAATCACTCCCTCCTTGCATACAAATCAAAACTAGCGGTCTGAAAGTGCAAAAAATATAAAAAAATACTAAAAACAAATACTAAAAAAGGACACTGTTACTAAAGTCTTCAATGGTGCATAAACTACATATCTACAAGCTGCATAAACTACATATCAGTCATTTATGTAACACTTCTAATGTGTGCATTTATAGCTGTTATGTTTAATAAAGTTTAGTAAAAATAGGAAAGTATGCATGAGTGGATGAGGGCATAATTATTGCTAGCATTATTGCTAGCTTTTTGCAAGCCTGCCAAAATATCTGCTAGTTATACCACAGTATACATCATAAAAAATAATTATATTAACTTTACTTACACTTATACAAATCAGTTGCCTCCGCTTGGGCTTGCTTTTCACTGTTGGCCGCCATTATTCAACTCTGAAAACTTGTTGTAAGTCTCTCCCCTTCCACTACATGATTGTAGGTTGGTTGTCATTTTCAATGCACTATGCATTAAAACAGAGATCATTTATCTTTTTGATACTGAGAGCTACTTCACGGGTACTGAGCCATACCAAGGGCTACCAGTTTGATACATTAAAACAGAGTTTATCTAAACACAATATATAATAACATATTTCAAAATTTTTAAATAGGTTCATTTTCAAATATATATAAGTAGAATAAATAGAATAAAAACTGGATACAATTTAATGTTAGATGCTGCTAACCGGTTTGGGAAATTTTAAGAACAGGTCCGTGGGCTACTCATGTGGTCTTTGGCGGAACCCTGGAGTCTGTGGGCACCATGTTGGTGACCCCTGCACTGAAATCACACACTAAAACTGTGCAAGACACACCATTAATGTACCCTATCACATGATGGGATGCATTAACGAGGTGAGCGTTTGTTTTGTTTTGTTTTTTCAAAACAAAACATCTTTCAGACTGATAAAAAATGAAATATTTTTTTCTGTCTTTCGCTGCGTTCCAGTACCGAAAGACTCACAGACTAATACCAGTCCATGGCCAGGTGTTTGGGGATCTCTGCTATAAGTGTTCCATGAAGATTAAAAAGAATTTTATTCTCTATAATACAGTTTCCCTGTCTTGACATGGAGTATCAATACCCTGTTTTCATGTTTTTTCCTGCTCCAACAATATGCTAGGCAATTCTATCACAGTGCCAGGATTCCAGTCACTGGCACAATGGATTAAGCATGAATCCACATATTAATTCCCATGCTTCCCCATATCTCCTGTAGAAAATAATAATCCCTAACAGTGGTATAAAAAATTATCCCAAATAATGCATCCAAAAATCAAATCTAGGTGAAGAAGGTTTACTATTGTGCTGTAATCCTTACATCCCTTAGACAAGCCTGATCCCCCAGCTGGAGTCCCGGCTGCCTCAGACATCCGCAGGTCCTCGCTCACCCTCTCCTGGTATGGACCTACTTACGATGGAGGCAGCATTGTCCAGTCATACAATCTGGAGATCTGGAACTCCATAGACGACAAGTGGAGCAAGCTCACTTCCTGTAACAGCACTTCCTACCACATCCAGGAGCTGCTCTCCGACCGGCAGTACAAGTTCCGCGTGCGTGCCGTTAACATGTACGGTATTGGTGAACCCAGTGCTGAGTCAGAAGGTGTCACTGTGGGAGTACAAGTGGAGCCAGGTGAGGCAGGAAAACATCTGACCTCTACTGAGGCTCCCACTGCTATAATTTATGCAAGTCAAAGGCCTTTATTGACAGCAGATTAATGTTCATTCCCCTCCTTAGAAAAGAAAGAAGAGGAAGCGGAGGCAGCGGTGTCTGATGATGGTTTGTGTTCCAGTCAGTCTGTCAACCCTTCTCAAATCCATCACTTCACCTATCTAACCTTCAGCCATCCATTCTCACACATGTCCATTTATTTCTCTGTCCCAGAGGCTCCCAGCTGTGGTTTTTCTGAGTGCCTGCAATGGATAATTTGGATTTCCCCCACTAACACAGCCAACACAACACAGGAAGTGTTATTATTATTATTATCTGATTAGTCAGACTAAAACAGGGAAAATATGAAATTATACAAGATAAGGGTACTGCCGAACCAAAGCTGGGAACCTAACATCTCTCCATAATTTGCTGAATTATAAACTTTTTGATATGTTTTCTTTTTTAATGTAGCTCAGCTGTTTTATGTTCTCTTACAATTTCTCAGATTCAGAAAAAGAACCCGAATACAGGAATGTGGCTATAAAGAAGGACTGCAGTGTGAAGGATTTCTACGATGTGGAGGATCGATTGGGCACGTAAGACACAATTTCACTGATGACTAAAAAAATCTATTTCTGATACACTTCCTTCAGATTTTTTGTCATTTCATCCTCTTTCTTTCATCTCAGGGGTAAATTTGGTCAAGTCTTCAAAGTTGTTGAGAAGACAACCAGAAAGGTGTGGGCAGGGAAGTTCATCAAAGCTTTCTCGCAGAAGGAGAAGGAGAACGTGCGGCAGGAGATCAGCATCATGAACAGCCTCCACCACCCTAAGCTCGTGCAGTGCATAGATGCCTTCGAGGGCAAGTCTGACATTGTCATGGTGTTGGAAATGTAAGTCCTCTTCACCTCATGTGGCCCATGAAAAGCACATTAGTAGAAACAAAGGCTAACACGATGCATGTGGATCCTATTTGTACCGTTCTTAGGTTGCAATTTAAGTGAAGAGAGCATGACGTTGATTTTAAGGTGACACTGATGATTACATTAACTTGTTAAGCCGAGTTGAGTGTTCTCATCTCAAACACTTCGGAACACGCCAGGATGTTTGGTACTGTTTTTTCCCTGCTCAACACCCTTAAATCTTTTTGCCAGTTTTGCTTTTTATGGTGAGAGCAGCATGCAGAGGCAGTGGTGTGTGATTGGAGACGTGGTTGTCACATGTCCTTATATAGCACTAAGGAATGAAGAGGGAGGGAGGAACGAAGGAGAGAACTTCTCGGCCTCAGGCTTGGCAGCCATGATGGAAAAAAGACCCAGATTCGAATCTCATTTCGAGTATGAGATTTGTTTATCACCGCTCTAGGAACAGAAACAAGTCTTGATTGTTTAATGGAAAAGGCTGATAAAGTGTGTTGAACCAGTTGCGTTTTGCATTGCCTCTTCCACTTTCTGTCCTGTGTTGATTTTATTGTCCACTGCAGAATTCCAGTTTGCCACTGATTGGTTATGTGAGGCTGCTCTCCTATTGGCTGCAGGATCTCTGGCGGCGAGCTGTTTGAGCGAATCGTTGATGAGGATTTTGAGCTGACAGAGCGCGAGGTCATTAAGTACATGCTCCAGATCATTGATGGGGTCCAATTCATCCACAAGCAGGGCATTGTGCACCTGGACCTCAAGCCAGAGAACATCATGTGCGTCAACAAGACTGGCAGCAAGATCAAACTCATTGACTTCGGCCTCGCAAGAAGGCTAGGTACTCACCATTTCAGGCTTTTCTACCAAAACAGGGATCAATCTTATGCAATATTTAGTTTACAAACAGGTAGAAATTCTGAAGTTTATTCCATGGAAGAAATGTTTTGATGTTGCTCAAGTATGGAATTACGAAGTGAAAAGACCAGTTTATTATACAACACATAAAACGAAATGTTTTCCCGGCTTGATTGTAAATATGATTCTTGTAATTTGATGCAAATTGCTCATCGTGTTCTTCCATTCTCAGAGGACTCCGGGTCGCTCAAGGTTCTTTTTGGAACACCTGAGTTTGTGGCCCCTGAAGTGATCAACTATGAAGCTATTAGCTATCCAACAGATATGTGGAGCATTGGTGTTATCTGCTACATCCTGTACGTGAAATATCTTTCAGCTTTACCATTTCCAACCATTTAGTACAAACAGTAAAATCAGTATTTATAATGCAATGCTAAAAATGGTAAAAGCCGGGGTTGACTAAATTTTCGGGCTGACCCGAAATTACCATCTGTCCACTGGGAGATCAAACATATTTTCGTACTATACAATTTTAGATTATCGTTTTTCTTATTGAAAGTACTGGTTAGATGTTCGTTACATTAAAGTTAGAGACATATTAGCATGTATTGTCCCCACCAATCATATTTTGCCCCCTCTCAAACAAAAAAAAATCTAAATTGTTAAAAAATCAAGAGTTAAAATAGCCTCTATAGGACTTATACCTTAATATAACATGCTAATGCAATTTTTGGTGTGGACAAATTTGCTGAGCTAAGAAAATAAATCATATGGTATGTTAGATTGAACCAATCTTTTCCTCCTTCTGACTTTAGTGTTAGCGGCCTCTCTCCATTCATGGGAGACAATGATAATGAAACGCTTGCTAACGTTACATCTGCAACCTGGGACTTTGAGGACGAGGCCTTTGATGAGATCTCAGACCAGGCTAAAGATTTCATCAGCAGCCTGCTGAAGAAAGATATGAAGTGAGTTTAGCCCTTTTGATAAATGTACTCACTCAGTGATGAGCATGTAAAGGCTGTTTGGATAATTTACTCAGTAGAAATCACTGTTTGTCGGATCTCATTGATGTTTAGATGAAGGATCTGTCACCTTCAGCAAAAAGCTTGATAAGTACATTTGCATTTATCAGATGTCTGGGTGCGCCCTCTGTCTGTGGTTTCTTGTGCTGCAGGGCAAGGCTGAGTTGTGCCCAGTGCCTGGAGCACACCTGGCTAAAGCAGGACACTAAGAACATGGAGGCAAAGCAGCTGTCCAAGGAGCGCATGAAGAAGTACATACTGAGACGCAGATGGCAGGTCAGAGAACCCAGTCCCGAAGAGGCAACAATTTTGCTTTTACATGAATGTTTCTTTTAAAAGAAAAATGTCCCAAGTACCCCAGCTGTTGTTGATCCTCCATGACCCATTTACAATCCAAACTATGCATATTTCAATATAACATTGTTTTGTTATATTTTGTTACAACTACACAGTAACCCCATTAAAACTTTCCTGGAACATCTTCCAACTACTCAAACTGCTTTGGGCCTTAAGTAAAGTCACACATACCTGCCAGTGTCTGAGTTTGGTGTACAATGAGCTCTAAAAATCATCTGTGAATTTTTGGACGTCTGTTGTGCAGAAAACAGGGAATGCTGTCCGAGCCATTTCCAGATTCAGCTCCATGGGCATGCTAGCTGGGATTGGTCCAAAGAAAAGCCCAACGGAAGATCCTAAACCAGGTTAGCATGGCCAACGGTTTCATTCTGTTTGTCCTAAAGCAAAGTGTAATTACATTTTAGTAAATGGGTGTCCGGCTTCTAATTAGGTCCTTGTATGTGTGTGTGTCTTTTGTGTGTGTACATGTGTTCAGAAGAACCCCCTGCGCCATTCCTAGAGAGTGCAGAGGATGAGAACCACACCCCTGTCGCTCCAAGCTTTACTTTGGTTATCCAGGACGTGGAAGTGGTGGAGGGCAGTGCCGCTCGCTTCGACTGCAAGATCGAGGGTAATTTACATGGACTCAGAAGCTCTCATAATGTGTTCCTATGTATCAGAATAGATTAGGGTAGGTGTGGGTGAAACAAACTCTCATGAAGTGTCCAATCCAAAAAAAATGATTGAAGCTTTCACATCTCTGTGTGGTGACACATCTACTGGCCTCCCGTTCTATTATAGGGATCCTGACTGCATACTGTACTTCAGTATGATCATCCTTTTCTCATCAATAAGACAATTAAAGTGTTGTGCTGGCCCGAATATAATTTTTTTTAGGCTTTGAATAATTTGTCTTTTTTGAATATTCTTGCTTTTTGCAGTTTAACCAGTGTAAATTCCTTTTTACAAAAACTTAAGGAGAAAAATTCTGTTATGCTCCATTTTTGTATACCTAGATAGCAGTGATGATACAGGAGAAAGTTGAAGACATAATTAGAATCTCTTTCTATTTTTTCTGTGAACAGTAGATTCAGGTTCATGGTAAAGCTGGAGATTGTGGTATTGTTCAGCCTTTTCATGGGTATCACATGCTTTTTTTATTCCCTAATGAGCAAATGATATTGCATTTGAACCACACCTTGAAACAGTGCTTGAAATATATGTTCTTTGGAAGCTCGATACACCATTCATGTGCTTTGATCACATGTCTCATCACAAGTTTCCTATTATATCATGTTAAAATATTTGGTCTCTGGTGTACAGATAAAAGTAAACACTGCCCATTTGAAAAGGCTGTGAAATCGCCTGCAGTTTGCTTGATCCTAATTCGTAGCTTCCTTGGCTTGGTAGTTAAATTAGAAGCAAACATATTTTGATGATCCACTACAGACCTAAACATGGTTCATCAAGAGCTCTTTAGTAAAGGCAGTGGACATTTTGGAAAATGTGAAAAAAACTCAAAGAACCTTTGTAGAGTAGGTCTTTTCATGGTTAAATTGTTTTAACATAAAGGAGAACCTAATGCTTAAAGTTCTTTAAATAAAAGATTGATCCACTAAGCACCAAAAAAGACTTTTACTAAAGTTACACATCATAAAACTGATTTGGGTATTACATGGAACCCTTTTTGCTGAGAGTGCACATAGGTAGAAAGGACATTTTAATGCCATGTTAAGCACCCCTTGTTTTTTATCTACTCTTAACAACTGATGAGAAACATAACCACTAATACTGTAATATTGGTCAACATCTGAAATGTTTAAACCACACTGTAAAAGTGGAATTCTGTGCGTAATATGTAATTTAGCAGTGGGTCTCGGCCTGACCAGTTTCCACTTACACTGCCCAAACTGACACACCTATAATTTTGATAATTATCAACCTTTAAACAGTTTAGAGCAGGGCGTCTTCAAGGGTCATTTTGCTTCAGGCAGTGGAAATATATGAAACCATATAAACTCAAAATATAATTGGAATGTTCTTGACCGACGGTTCTCTTTGATGGAGAACCTCTTGTATATTTTATTCATATGTAGAATGTATTCTAAATAGTACCAGAGAAGGTTTGACTATTGTTTCAAGTGTAGGACTGGAGTAAGGAACCTCTGTGATAAAGTTCTC
The DNA here is from genome assembly GCA_037832545.1 of Rhabdalestes septentrionalis. Lineage (NCBI taxonomy): Eukaryota > Metazoa > Chordata > Actinopteri > Characiformes > Alestidae > Rhabdalestes > Rhabdalestes septentrionalis. The sequence continues at coordinate 3,174,829 of JBBMFX010000101.1, read as the reverse complement.
GCTGCCTTCCTCTCAGGCTACCCAGACCCTGAGGTGGTGTGGTACAAGGATGACCAGCCCATTAAAGAGACACGCCACTTCCAGATTGACTACGAGGAGGACGGCCACTGCAGCCTGGTGATCTCTGAGGTGTGTCCCGACGACGACGCCAAGTACACTTGCAAGGCAGTGAACGGCCTGGGCGAGGCCAGCTGCACGGCGGAACTGATGGTGGAGTTCATGCAGGAGGAGGGAGAAGGGGAGGAGGAAGAGGAAGAAGAGGAGTGAGCCACAGCACAAATGGGGAAAAGAGGAGGATAAAGGACAGGTGGAAGAACGAATGGACGATTGGATACAGTGGCAGTTCTGAATCTTCTTAAAGCTTACACTCTTTTTTTTCCCAGCTGCTTTTCTTATAGACACAGGTTACGAGTCACTCACTGATGCAAATATTTATTCACATCTGTCTTTACAGTGCAGTGGCAAAAGCATTTAAAAATAGGTTTGTATTAAACTGATGTTCATGAAGATCAAAGACATTCCAGCATGCCCTTGGTTTCCGAGAACTATCAACAGACAAGCTCTGTTTTTGCCAAAAATGGACCGTTCTATGGAATGCGAGAACCGCATGGCTGTAGAACAGCCCTTCTGGTACTTGGACTTTCCAACAGTTTCCTCAGCATCATCATTCGTTTTTTAAGATGCCTTGACTTTGTAAGTGCCTGGCAACCTATTTTGTGCATGTTTCACTGTTTCTGCTCTGCACGGCAGCACACCCAAGTGGTGAGAACACTTCAAGCTTTTAAACACTAATGTTTCCTAGCATGATGTATGCTTTCAGGTCTGTGGTCCTCAGGAAACAGACGCACTTTTGGAGACCTAACTGTATCATTTTTTTATATGATAATCAGACTTTTTTTGGGGGGCCACATTCACACACACACATGGGAATGAAGGTTTTTCTACGCCATTCTATGAGATGATTTGCTGTTCCATGATGACATTAGACATTTGCTTGTAGAAGGAAACAACCACCATGTTCTGAAAAACACATTCTGTGTAAATCCATGCAGCACACTTTGGCTGACTTGGGAATGTTCTGTCTGCGCTATTTCTGTTCAAAGGCTTGTTTGCCCTATTTTACTCAACTTGCATGACAAAGCAGACTGGCATATCCAAGTGAACTTGGTGTAGAAGGTCCCACTGCAGTCCTCATCCCTTATTTATGTCTTTGTACAGGCTCCTCCATGCTGTGTGCTTTCAAGTAGTCTCTGAGAATGAATTAGTTATTGTTATAGAGCTCAAACTTTGGTGAATTTTACACTATGCACATTAAGACAGAAACCTCACACTTCCAGTCCATATGCAGTCATAGTCCAGTTTGTGCACTAAACATTTAAGCACTATGAGTAAAGACAAATAGAAATCATGTGAACCCTTTTGTGTTATTCCAAATGTTGTCAAGTATCACAAGTTGACGTCAAAATCAGAGTGGCCTCATAAATAAAAGTGACTCCCCCTCAAGGCATGCTTGTTTGCTTTGTAAACTATATTCACATACAGTTTCCAGACCCGATTTATCAGAGTTATATCAAAAATATACATTCACTATAGTTCAGAAGTACTAGATCAAGGCCTCTGGACATAATCTTGAAGGAACATTTAAAATGACGGAACCTAGCTGAATGAGTGATGAAAATGTTCACGATTATTACAGTCTTGATTTTTCACTTCTACTACCAAGGTAATTACATAGCAAGCTTGGGCAGTTTTATTGGTAAGATTGCTTTAGAATTTTTCATAATTATGCAGTCTGATTTTATGTTCTTCTGCTGAAAAGCAATATTTTCACATGGTTGGTTGATGGCCACAAACAAAGGGTGTGATATGGGGGTTTTCCACTGACTTGTATCAGCTCGGTTTGGTTCCACTCTACTCCCTTTTTTGCTTTTCCATTCCTGAAATCTAATACCTGGTACCCGGTACTATTCTTGAGGGGGTTTTCCACTGACTGGTACCAGCTCAGTTCGGTTCAGTTTGGTTCTACTCTGTCCAGTTTGGATTTGGTCCTAGAGTTTTCCACCACAATGAAAGTATGGCCTTCATGTAACTGGTTGCTATAATGACCACCAATCAGTAACCTCCAATACGTACACATCAACATTTAGTATCGGTTCAGCATGCTTGGGAACCTTGGCCAAGGTGGTACCAAGAATGCTACCGTCTGCCAGGCACCAGATTTTAGCAATGGAAAACCAAAAAAAATGAGTAGAGCTGAACCGAACCAAGCTGGTTCCAGTCAGTGGAAAACCTACGGTCTGAAACCACACTAAACCGAGTAGAACCGAACCGAACCGAACAGAGCCGGTACCAATCAGTGGAAAACCCCCATTAGTGGTTGCTGTCATTCTTTGGTGTCTCGATTTCCTGTGTACAGTAAAATGAATTAACAGCTGTCTTGCAGCAATTAACAAAAACAATTACCAGAGGCTGGCTGTAATTGGCCCGTAAAGTACTGTTTAGGATCCTGAAGTTAACCTGCCTTAGATCAGCTTACGGTAAGTAATCACATGTGTAGTCACATGTGAACACATCCAACAGTTTGAACCTTTGAAATTGTTTCTCTGCATTTAACCCTTCCACCAAGTGAAACAGTGGGCAACCAGTGATTCAGCACCTGGGGAGGAGTGTTGGGGATGGTTTCTCACTTAAGATTAAAACCCACAACTTTCTGATCACAGGGGCAAATCCCTGACCACCAGACCACCAGCTGCTCCTTATTAAGCTCGCAAAATAAATGATCTGTTGTCATTAGACGTCATTTTTCTGCTCTAATATACCCAAAAAGTGCTAATAAATCCGCCTAGCTGCTCACTTCATCAACTTTGTTAATGCAAGACCCTACCTCCCTACTACAATATAGATAGAGACGAGTAAGCCTGACTAGACAACACTAATGTTAGATATGAGAGACTGGTTACAACAGAACGTACCAATCAATGAAATCACTTCCTAAAGAGAAGCAAAGCCAGTGTGACATCACTGTTTAAGGTTTTTGAATCTCTCAGGTCTCTGCAGGAATGAAAAGCCACAGTAATGTTTACTCCTGCCTTATTTTGTGTTCACTTGTACTCCTTTCTTCTCCATTCAACTGGAACCTTTGTTGGCATTACAGCGGAGGAAATTCTCACCAGCTGTTGGGACACATCACTAAAAGGCAGGCAAATTTATCTGTCCAGTGTAAAAGTGAACGCGGATTTCTGGACTAGCTCTGCACGGTCATGAAACATCCACCCATCCATTATCTGAACCGTTTATCCTTGAACAGGGTTGCAGGATTCCTGCAGGATTCCTGTCACAGGGTTAAAGGCAGAGAAACTCCCAAAACAGTTCATCAGGCCATCGTTGGGCAAATACACAAGTAGACACATTTACACCTGGAGAAATTTAGCATCCCCAGTTCACCTGATGTGCACATCTTCAGATTTTGCGAGGAAACAGGAACACCTGGCAAAAACCTTTGCAGGTACAGAGAGAACATGCTAACATAAAGGACCCTGGGGTGTGCAGGACAGAAGCTGACTTCAATGGGAATGGAGATACTCTGTCCCATATTTCAAAAATCAAATTCTTCACTGCATAGCAAAAATCAAGTGGCAAGTGGCAATGCTGTTTAAGTGTTGGCGCTACTATCAGGAGATTATGAGTTCAACCTCAGGCAGTGCCATAGCCATACATTAGAGCAAATATCCCATCACTGTTAATGGGTGTGTATGACTGCCCTCCTTCCCTCATATTGCCCAGCATTATGCTAGTTAATGCCATCTGATAGAAAATGTAAAGTCCTCTGACATTGTGTAGATTTGCAATGATTTTTGGCATATTTTACCAAGGATTTTTAAAGTTTTTATAAGGTAACGATGGTTTATTTGTTGGAACCCCGCCATCGACTGTAAATACACTTTCTATCGTCTCAAGAGGATGAATGTGGATAAAAAGGTAAGGATAAAATAAATGTAGTTTAAACTGTACATGCATACATTGTATTTGAAATGTATAGATTGTTACATTTGTAGATTGTTATTGGATTCTGTGGATAAGCTGTCCTTTCCTTCCATTTCCCACACTGTAAATCGCATTGATTTCAAAACAGTGCTCTCTGCTGTATAACGAATTTTTCTCATACACCTGAGACTACTTGAAAAGCAGCTCTCATCCTTGGGTCATATACACCTGTTTATCAGGGTTTGGGCAAGACAAGACATTTTGGACCCAATGCACCAAATTTGTGGGCATGGAATAGAAAATATTCTTCCCCAAACGGTGCCCGCAAAGTTGGAAGTCGTCCAAAATGTCTTGGTATGCTGAAGCCTTAAGATTGCCCTTCACTGGAAGTAAGGGGCTACCTGAGCTCAATAATTAAGTGGTGTTTTCATAATAGTTTTGTCCATATATTGTATTTCAGACACTGGGATGGCCTAATTTGAGAGCATGCAGCCATTAAAAAATCTAATTTTCAGTCAGATTATTTGACAGATTTCTGATTATATGGTCATGTGTTCGAATCTCAGGACTGCTAGTGCCACCACTAAGGTTACCTTGAGCAAGGCGCTGGCCATTGCTTGGGTAAAATGCAGGAAAATGCAGGAAAATGGGTAAAATGCAGGAAAAAAATGTACATTGTTCATTTGGTGGTCTGGTCTATTCACGCATGACAAATGTACACATTACATTTTACATACAAACTGCAGAAACTGCATTTACCGGCATGCAACGGAACAAAACATACCCCCCACCTCCACCTCCCTCTAAGCATCACCACCCCTACCCCCCGACTCACGGCTTTTTGGCACGCCCCAGCAGGGGCTCGCAGCTCAAAGCCTTCATTGTGTCTGACTGAATGGTGTGGTGTGTGTTTGTGTGGAAGAGAGAAAGAGAGAGGGGGGGTGGCACGGCAGTGTGGTCGAGCCTCCGTCTGTTATGCACACACACACACACACACACACAGATACAAACACACTAAGGATTAAATAGCCACCTCTCCAAGGCGAGTCCGTGAGCGAGCCATGCCCGTCCGGCCGCGCGCCGCGCACGGAGCCGAAATCCGAGCTGCTGGAGACGGACAAAGCTGCCGCCCTGCCTCGCCAGCCGGGCCGGAGGAGATGCTCTAACCTGGACCGAACCGGGACACTCCGCCACCCAATCCGCGGCGGATTAAGGATGTAGGGCTCGGTTATTGTGGTGTGCTTTTATCTCTTTCCGGAGAGCATCTCTAAGGGCTGGAATATCGTCACAGCGTTCCATCTCCCCCTCATTCTCCACCGAAAGGTTCAGGGAGAAAAAAGACGACTATTGCGATTTAATAATAAATATTCAGCCGAAGTAACCGAACGACAACAGAAAGGAAAACATGGGAAACGCGGAGAGCATGGATGCCCAGCTCACAGACTTCAGGGCGAGAAGCAAGCCCCCCAAACTCCCCATGCCGGACCCTGCCGAGCTGGAGGAGAGGTTCTCCATCGCTTTGGTAATTTCTAGCGGTCTTTAACTGAGAGTCTTTGTGTGTTTTTTAATGGAAGAACATGTGTGTAAATAGCACGAGTCGTGTATTTGTAGCTGGCGGATTGCCTGCAAGCTGCTAGAGCACACACGCGCACACACACACACGCATGCACACACGTCCATTGTGTGCAGGCTGCTGGGTGCTCTCTCTTTGAAGCTGTGCGATAGAGGCTAATCAGCTACAAGCTGGCTATTTTACTGGCTATGGTGGCTCTGGACTCTCATCAGGGTCGTGATTTATCATCAGCATGCCAATTGAGTTGTAATATTACATCGAGGAGACACTTATCTTCCAATCCTGCATCTTAGCATCGCCTAGGCCACTGAGCTGCCTCGCCTCAGAGTGGAGATCTTTTGTTTTTTAGGGCTTCGTTTTGACATGCAGCCTTGCGTGCAGTGTAGAAGCAGTGTGCCCACAGCAAATTCAACCCTGACATTTTTAAATATCTTTTTTCCTAAAAAGAGGTAGCAGGTTTAAGCCAATAATACACTTTAATATCCCATTTAGTTTGAAAGAGCTGTGGAACCTTACAGGCTTGGCATGGATCACCCACCTGAATTAGACTTATATAGAAATAGGTTCTCTGGTCTGTGTTTCAATGCTTATACATAATGACTAAGAAATACAGTTTTGTTGGTATTATGTGAGATGTTGATATTAATAAGTAAGGATAAAAAAAACACATCCTTATGAAAAGTTGAAAAGGTTATTACGGTTCTCCTGATTATTGTGTGGCACACTGATGTCTCAAATTGGAATGACAGCCAGCATTTCCTTTGGACATGTGTCAGTTGACTGCCGCCCATGTTCAGCTTTGGTGGCAAGCAAAAAGAGAGCAGAAAGCGAGAAGATTGAATCGAAGATTAGATAAATTCTTAAGTTTAAAAAGATCCAAAAATCAGTGCCACAACTTTGTGTGGGTTTGTGTATGTGTGTCAATGTTGGTGCGTGTGGATGTGAGAAGGGGGGAGACGGAGAAAATGGAGGGAATGCAAATCGTTTTTGCTGCCTCGTTTTCGACGATTTGCATCACAAATTCTGACCCAATAGGACTGACTGCGCAGTCTGAGACTCAGAGTCTTTCCCTTTTAGATTCTGAAGCACCATTGCTCTGTTTCGGAGATCCACAGGCCTGCCTTTCATTCCCCAGAGAGACTGAATACATCTATGATTACACTTGGAGTCCACCATTATCAGTGACACTTTCTAAGCTGAGTAAGCTAATGGCAAAGCACTATGGTTTCAACTGTAGATGGACACTTGTGCAGGAAATTACGCCCCCCACACCCCCATGAAGACAATATTGTGTGACTCCTATACGCGGGCTGACTTCTTCACACCATATGCAGTTTGATCTTGAGTCATGGTATTGAAGGGGGCGTCTGATCTATGGATAGCACAGCATCACAAACTAACTTGATCAGATCCAAAGACTAGTTAAAACATGTGATGATCCATGTTATGTGTTTTCTTTCCTCCTCTATGGGCCCCTGTTCACATTTGTCCTGTGTTCAGGGTAAAGTACAGGCATGGACAGCATGTCTGACATATTCTGTAATGCTGTTCACTCAAACCATCATAGGTGGCCAGAGATGCATATGACCCCACAGTGTGAACTAGGTGTTTCATTGACTCGACTATTAGTTCAGAGAACAGTTTAGCCCCGAACACAACCCCAAAGTGAACATTCCTGAATAGGATTCAGGGTCAGCCGATGGCCGATTTATACTGCCGATATTTTTTTTGGCCCAATAATTAAACGTTTCCCCCTCTATTGGAGGTAAACTATCACACTAATAACACAAATATATATACACAAAATTTCTCAACTTGCCATTTATTGAATAATGACTTAAATGTAAATATAAACTTAAATAACAAAAACAAAACTTAACAATAACAATACAATTCAACAATAACTTAAACTTGTAAACAGTAAACACAGCAGCATCAAAATATTTTAGTGCAAGCAAGCAGCATGGGCCACGTGTTCCACAGCAACAATAATACTAGGCTGCCCGCAGAGGTGCTTGTCTGTAAATCGACGTAGTGCACTCGGATATCGGCCGATGCCGATACATTAAAAAAATGCCAAATATCGGCCCGATATTTCGGTTGGCCAATACATCGGTCGACCTCTATTCCTGAACACAACCCCAAAGGGTTCCACAATTTACGACAGAGATCCGTCCCTACAACAGTGATGTGACCCGAATTTTGACGTACATCAAAATACACCCTAGCCAAATTAATAACCCCTCTTGAGTGTAAAGTGAGTGTAAAAAATTTGTTCAGAAGCCATCATAAAGGCCAAAATGTCTCCAAACAAAGCAACACAAACGGAACACTTGCGCTTAGATTAGCATCCTCCCTCGCTCATATGGTGCGTTACTGCGTATTCTTCCGCCGTGCGCCACTAAACTATTTAATTCATGTGAGCATCATAAACACGAAACGTCGTATTTTGTGGCCCTCATCACTCGAGGAACCCTTATACTTCAGAGGTGTCTCACAGTATCACCTGTTTTAACAGCAAAGTGCTGTCTGCCTATCTGCCAACAATCACAGAGCTTTTAGTATGATGAAGTATGATTTAGGACAGTATTTAGTATGATGTGCGTGGTACCGGCATTTAGGTTGATAGATAATTGTTTGTTTTGAACCAGATTCATAAAAGCATGGCTCAGGAGAATGTATAACCACGAAAAGGCAGAAGTATGTGGTGAGTTGCGGTAATTTTAGGTCATTTTTACAGAACGTCTGAGCTCAAGACTATTTATAACAGATCAAAAGCTGTTCTGCAGTGTGTATGTCAGTAGAGCCTGGTGGAAATCCAATCTATTAGAAATCTGTAAACAAAAAAGAGACAACTTTTTTAAATCACTAGTCATGTAGTATGTAGCATAAATGACTAAGAATTGGTTCATCCAGTGTTATTGTGACCTTTAAACCAAAATGCCATGTGTAACTGCAACATACAAAGAATGTTAAAATGAGACTGTTTGAGTCACATTTCAGTGAAATGAATATGTTCAGTCAGGTGCATTCTGAGCTTGTCCAGTTCATTAGTAGTTCTTTCTGTGGTAGTCCAGTTTATACACAGGAGATGTACATTTAGGTGTGTATGGACATTATTCTCACTTCCACCTTCCTGTTAGTTCTTGCAATGCCTGCAGCTCGGCCTCATTCACCCAACTGCATCAAACAACTTGCCAGCTCAGGACAACATGCAGTAGAATAGTGGCTACCAATAGCATTAGCGATATTTGTTTAGCATATTCAAGCAACTTTTATACAGAGCTTCTAGGGATGGAGCCAAATACAAATACATTATTCGGAAAGGCACAAATAACGGGTTTTTTACGAATACTGTATTCGGACAAATACTTTAAAAAATATTTGTTTTTGGGAACCTCCACCCCCCCACCCACCCTCCGTCACACTCGCGTGGTTAGGGCACTCGCTCAGGAAACATGGGTCAATTCGTGGGTCAATCCTCCAGACCGCTAGGAAACTCTGAAGTACCCTGAGCGATGTACCGTCTCCACACACTGCTCCACACGGGTGCAGAATTCATGGCTGCCCGCTACTTCACTTGGTGAGTGGGTTTAAATGCAGAGGAGGAATTTCGTGCTGTTCACACTGACTGCATTGGAGTGTTCACGTATGACCGATTGATCACTTTCACTTTAAGATATTCTGTCTCCCCCGCCCCTCCCCATCACATGCTCAAGTTCAGGAGTAGATTCGTGGGGAGGGACATTGTTTGCGCTGCATTATGAATTTTACTCGAATACAAATACAAATATGAATATGAATAATTTTCCCTTTTAACAAATACAGATACGAATAATAGCCACTCTGCACACCCATAATAGCTTCATTCTTGGCCTCCTTGCTCCCAGATTTATGGGCTGGTACAAATCCAAATATTTGTACCAGGCCAGCCCATAAATGTAAATGAAGTAGATTGAAAGTTTGTAGCCCAGATGTAGACTTCATTGTCCCAAATGGCATACGCTCTCTTTGCAGATTTTGCTATCATATTACATCAAGGTCAAATTTACATTTAAAAATAAACATTTCTAATTAATTATTGGCTTTGACCACAGTTTAACAGCACTGGCCCTGAAATACTACCTGCCTTGAACAATTCATTATTTTGCCTGCACTAACACACCATCTCAGGAGTGGCCTGGTAATTAGATTACGAGTCAAAAAACACTAAAATGTGCAAAGCAAGAGGTTAGTCCAGGACAAAGCCTGGGAACCGCTGGCTTGGGTGTACCATTCTAGGAAATGTAACTGGTGTAAAGGAATTACTTTATGTTTAGGATTTTAAGCCCTTAAAATCTCGTTTACAGAAACTGAGCCAGAGCCAGTTCTTGAAAAGGGAGCCAGAAATTGTTCTTCTGCGGCATTTCTCCAAAGCACCATAATTTTTACTCTGTGAGATCCCCAGTTTAGACTTCTTGGAAAAGGTCATTCACTCAATAATTGCTCAAATGATATGCAAAAACTACATTTTAAAGGTAAAAGAAACAAGCTCCAGGTTGATTTCACCCTGTGGGTTGATAGACTTTGCATGCACATTATGCCTAGATATTTGATGGTGATAATAATAGGTAGAAGAACTGATGGATGGTGGTCTGTGTTTCTCTCAGAACTCTATGAACCTTCCGCCAGACAAGGTGAGGATTCTGCGGCAGTACGACAATGAGAAGAAATGGGAACTGATCTGCGACCAGGTGAGCGAGTGCTGCAGCCCATGTCTGAAGTTTGCAAAATATCTCTGCAATATCATCCTGCCAGTTACGCTTGTCAGAAATGCTTTGTCATGCTCTGCTCTGAAAGCAGTAGTGCATATGATTCTGAAGCACTTACACTCTAAGTAATAATAATAATACTCCTTACATTTATTTACCACTTAATAGAATGTAATTTATAGTAGTTAATGTGTAGTAAGATTAATAAAGGAGTAGTCATGCTGTGTAAGAGGCTCAAATGTACTGAGAAATGAAAGAATGTAACAGACAGTGCTATGTTTCAGACCTGCTAGACAGATTTTGTTTTGATCACTCAAAGACAGAAGCAGGAGAGTCTCCATTTTACAGACGCATTTTGGAAGATGTGGTTTCATTCAGAGGGATCTTAGTTTGTGTCAGTGGTCTTTCTTCATTCTGGATATCTTTTGGATATCTGTTAAGAAAGTAAAAAGCACCACTTAGCCTAAACAGAACTATTTATATGTATATAACCCCCCAAAAATGCATGTTTTTCATGTATATTTATGTACATATTTAAACGATCGAGTCTGTTAAATTGTTAAAATGCATTTGGTTTTATATTGTGGGAAACTAAGGAAGAAAAAAAAACAAAAAAAAACAAAACAGTTACATTATTATATGTTAGAAGTAAATTTTGGGCTGTCTCCTGTTTTCTCCCTTTCTATCTATTTGTCAAGTGACAATATGCAGTATTGATAAGGTTAAAGTACTGGTATATCTATTTTTGGGGCAGAGTATTTTTTTGCTTTTTACCTTTTACCTGACGTGGACCTTCCTTGTGAATATTTGAACATTTTGAATTATTAATAATATCAGCAAAAATAGTCTGTCATTGTCGTAAAATAAAATCTCAGGTGTCAGGAAATGTATTTTTTACCATTTAATGTAACAGCCTTCTGTAAAATAGCTTGTGGGGTTTCTCATCCAGTTACTCTGAATGTCTGTGTTTGCATCTTAACCATTGATGCACCTTTTTAAAATGTATGTGGAATTTCCTTTTAGCTCTTTGACTAAGATTATTAAGTAAGATTATTAACTTAATAATGAGCATATGGTTCAGTTGGTAGTGTGACCCTGTAGAGGTTTAAATTCCTCACTTTCAGACTGGAACCTTAGTTGGCTCTTTTTTAATATAGTTAATAAATAAGATCTTTAGATAAAAGTCATAGGAAGTGTAATAACTATATAATGGGTATTAGAGTGACCCTTTTTTATTCCCATGCCCAAACCACTCACTGGTTTCAACTCCCACTGCTGAGTAAACATAGATTTCTTATTATTACATACCCATAGCATCCACCGTGCTGCGTCGCCATGGTTACGCAGATGTAAGCCAGAGAGAGCATGGCTGATATAGGTGGATGTGTCTGGAGAGGTGAATGAGCGAATGAGGGATGAATTATGAATGAGGATGTTTCTCTACAGAAGTGAGCAGGATGAAAGCAGGAGTTCAGAGGTGATGGGGTGGGACTGAGGCTTTTTGCAAAACATTTGGCTGAGTAATGTAGCAGGACAGGAGGCAGATCAGTGGGGGGTTATTAATTTTGCAGGGGTGCATGTGATTTGTTTGATTTAGGCTGAGTTTTGCATTCAGCATGTGGATTGTTTGTCTCAGTTGACAAACTGTCTGTGTGTTATTTGTGTGGTAATTTTTAATTGACAAATTGTCTATGTGTGCGTGTGTATGTGCAAACAGGAGCGTTTCCAGGTGAAGAACCCTCCCCACACGTACATCCAGAAGCTTAGAGGATTTCTGGACCCAGCTGTCACACGAAAGGTGAGTTTTAACCCTCATCTGCATGCTTGGAAAAGTCCCTGTTGCTTAGTCTACAGTTGTTATTGATTTGCTGGGCTACTTACGTGTATTTACATATTTACACAATTGCATAAATAATTACGTAAATAAATTACATTAACATTCGAGGTTTACTTTCATTTGTTTGAATGCCAATAACAAGGTTGTCTGTCTTTCCACAAGAATGACTTCAGCAAATTTAAAACACATTGTCTCCCTTTGTTATTACATTCGCAATTTTTTATTTGAATGTAGGGGTGGACAGTTTGGGAAAAATAGTTCAGTGATAAATCAACTAGTTCTGAAGAAACACGTGAAGCGCATCACCAAACGACAGATGTGCTTAAAGAGGTTGTTGCTGAAAGAAATTGCAAGAAATGCAAGAAACATTGTTAATTCAGTGCATATGGCTGGAGTTTGACTGCATATGCATATGTCTGGCATGACTAATTATCCCATTTCTGTAATGAAGAAGCACAATGGACAATGTTTGAAAGGTGCTGATGATCTATGTGATTATGCCTAAAAAGGGTTTTGTGTGTCACAATAACAGAATTCATCATAATAACCGAAATATGTCATACAACTGACCTCTGATTGAAAGTATAGATCCTGCAGAATTGTTTCAATTATATGCAATTGAGACAATTGTTTAAAATCACATTATATCTTTGCTATTGCCTACGATCATTTCCACGCCTGAAGGTTGTTCTGTGGTGCTCTGAACCTTTAAAACTGAGGCGCGATTGGTCATGCTTGTGGAAATGTGCGTTTGTGTGGGTTTGTAGGGATTCATCATATATTGTGTGTTTGTTTGTGAAGAGGCCTGCGTGTCGTCTTGAGTGCATGCCTGGCATGCATGCCATGGTGCAAAGCTCCAGAAAGAAAAATGTCTCCTGCATTATTCAGTTCATTTAGCATGCGGAAGTAATGGAAGCAAGGCCGCCGTCTCATTCTTCCTGTCACAGACAGAAAGGAATACCCCACAGCATAATGGAATAGGACGGAGAAAAATCTCATTAACACGAATTTCCTCTTACCTGAATGCAGCTCATCATCCGAGAAGTGTTTGATGTCCGAAAAGTAAAATAGTAGCAAATCCAGGCGTTTTTTAAGTATTTCTCTCTAAGCAAGAATTTTGCTTGTTTTTTTTATAACATCTATAAATTGTAAAAAAAATTCTTTGTAAGTGTACAAGTGTTGCAGGAACTTTGCGTAAACATTAAAATTATGAAGGATTTTCAGTAAACGCTCACAATTGAAGAAAATGAAGAGGAAGTTCTGATCTAAGAAGTGATAACAATTAGGGCATTAACACAATAGTCGACTACAGAGGCAGGAGTCTACGGCCCTTGAGAGAAGCCGACTAGTCGTGTTTTTTCTCTCTTTCTGCCCTTGCTTGTGGACATAATGCAGTCTATGCCTGTGATTGGTTGACGCTGACACGCGTTCCTTGGTTTAACTATAGTCCCTTGATAAAAGGGGCGGTTCCATTGGTACATAGAGTGGAATCTAAACAGGAGACCACAGCAAGATGAGAGAGACAGCAGCAGAGAACACAGACACACATCACATGTGTGTAGATCTTTCTCTCTAGACCAGTGCTTCTCAACTTTTTTTGCACAAACACCCCCTGACCTCATCATGAGCCTCTTAATGCCCCCCTAGCCTTGTAATGTGTGTGTGTGTAATCTACTCTTTTCAGTTTTGTAGTTGAGCAACGAGGGACAAAAACATTTCACAAGAACTGGGGTTCGAATTTTCTCACATTCCAAAC
>JBBMFX010000101.1:3149185-3160828 GCA_037832545.1 Rhabdalestes septentrionalis | reverse complement strand
GAAAACGACTCTAAGATAGAAACGGAGGCAAGGGGCTTAAAACGGATCCGGGCCAAATGTAATTGCTATCTGGGAAGGCATCAGTATTTGTTTTATTTAGTTTAATCATCATGTTGACTCTTAAAGTTACAGAGAAATTTAATCAAAGTTGCTCAGTGTTGGACACCTGTGTTCCTGTGTGTGTGTGTGTGTGTGAGAGAGAGAGACGTCATCATGACTAGTCGACTCGACTTCAACTATCTTGACTTGAAAAAAGTCCCTAATTAATGCCCTAATTAAGCTCAAAGACTCAACCCTGACTCTCAGCTACAACAGGCCCGTGCTTGTGTGTGGAGTTGGACGCTCTACAGGACCTCAGAGCTCTGAACATAAAATGAGCGATCAAACCACAAACAGTCAGGAAATCTGACGTATGGGAAAATGCAGATTTAGTGGTGATGTGTATGTTTTCAGTTAAACATTTTTACATGATGGTTTTGGTCTGTAAAACCTTCATAGGGTTTCAAAACCTTGGCCTAAGAAATCTAACAGCATTTGATGTAGATGAGCAATGATTTTGTCATACAGATTGCATACATTCCTACAGATGATTTTGAACATTTACTACTTGTCAGCTAACTTAATATTTTAGCTCCAGTGTGAAGCTAAATAAGCGAAATTTGATTGTAAAACCTATTGACCCTTTTTCCACAGAAATTTAGGAGGAGAGTTCAGGAATCCACTCAAGTTCTCCGCGAGCTGGAAATTTCACTTCGAACCAATCATATTGGGTGAGTTGCAGATTTGGTGTAGTCAACTGAGCTGGATGAGTTTGGAAGCTGAAGACCTGTGAAAACTGTCTCACAAAGGGTTTTCAGGACAGCATTTGTCAAGTGATTGTATTGTATTCTCAGGTGGGTGAGAGAGTTTCTGAATGAAGAGAACCAAGGGCTGGACGTATTGGTGGAGTATCTGTCTTTTGCACAATATGCTGTTACGTAAGTAAAGTGGCTCCTTCATTCCTGCTGTCATCATCTTTTTTACTATATCCCTCTCATTGTGTGATTGTAAGTTTTGGCCATGATACACAGCATACTTAGACGTGGCCATGACTGTGTTTATATTGCTTAAAGACAGCAGCCATTTTTGTGCAGTGATTTCACTATATTCATATTTTCCACAAATAATGCCTTAGCACACTCTGTGCTCAGTACCTCAAACAACACATTAGCTGACTAGCAAGAGCAGGAGAGTGTGGGTCCAGCCCAAAAAAGAAATTTGCCTTCTACTTTGTATGGCTGGGAGAAATGTAGGATAACTCGCAGAAAAGGAATGAATAATTAATTGTTTTGCATCATCTGGAATGAGTACAGGTAATAACACATTTGCATAATTGAGACATTTTTTAATACTGGCATTTAATATGCGAAAATCAAAACTGTGTTCTTGAATTGTTACTTAAGAAAAGCGTAATATCTGCCGACCATAGTAGGGCTCCAGGGGTCTCCTGCAGCTTGGAGATTGTGGCTTGTCGGCTATGGCACATCACTGCCATAAGTAAAGGTTTTGTTCCATGTGAACACAACGAAGTGAAGCAAAAAATAAAAATAAAAAAAACAGAAGTAACCATAACATTTCTGCACAGCACGAAGCTTCACTTCGAATGTCACGTTAATGTTATTGGATGAGAAGCATGGTTGATGTGCTCAAGACCCCAAGTTTACTGTTAGCTACAAGCTACTATAAGCATGCACAAAATACTCAGATTGCATTTGATGTTTTTGCATTGCTTTCAAAATAAAATACGCTTGCATTAGCTATATTTGTTGTTGGCTTTTTTAGGATTTGTTCTGAATGAGCGGTAGGCTGTGTTAGTCTGCATTCTTTATTTATATCTTCAAGCAAGGCTTTCTATATGCAACAGTTGGGTTTTAGGTCAGAGTGCAGATCAGGGAACTGGATTTGCAAGAAATTGTTTTTATCTATTTGAATCATTTTTTTCTGTATTTCTTTGACAACATAAATGTATAAGAAAAGTCAGTTCATTCCACCTATCTTGTGTCTACAATCAATGTTCATTTTTATAGTTCTTTTATAGTCCTTTATGTTTATATCTGTTTTTCTGTATCATTTGTTAGCCCCTTTTACCCATTTATCAGTAGCCAGGGCCCCTGCAGGACCACTGGTTAGCAGGTATTATTCGGGCAGTTAATCATTCTCAGCAAATTTGTAGGGTTTGTTCTCCATACAGTGCACACAATGTCAGGGAAGGACCATGTCAGTGTTGTTGGTGTGCTGAGAATACTCCACCACCTAAATAACAGCCACATCCTGCTGGGTTAAAGGGCCAACAGATGATGCAGTGCAACAGATTGGACTGCAGTCTATGAATGTAAAATACAGAGGCTGTTGGGTGTATAAACCTTCACAGAGATTCAAGCTCAGTTCTAAGTTAAAAATGTGATTCCCATTTAACCAAGAGTCATGTAGGCCTCACTGATACATTTAAATGTGTGGTGGATATAAAATGTTTCAATTTTGAATGCTTTAATGTTCCTATTACAGTTCCTAATTGCTGTGGCACCTTCTAATTATATTATAAGATTGTAAGTCCTGACAAGTGTTTTGCATGTTCTCAGGAGTCATTTGGATCTCTCTTTTCCCTCAGCTTTGATGGTGATGTAGCAGAAGGCGCTAGTGGAGAGGCCTCTGTGGAGACTCCCTGGAGCAGATCTATAGAAGATCTCCATGGTGACAGCAATCTGCCCTCACCGGTCAGCACCAGCAGCATTCCACGATCCACGCGGCACTCCCTGAGGTGAGACACACTCGCTTACTGAAAAATCACACAGATCGACTTTGATTATCAAAATCATCTGCAACACGCTACCCATCAGTCGATAAAGGTAGGGTTATGACTGTGGTAACTATGGATAAAGTAATACTGTAAATTTCATTTCAATTTCCTAGTTCCTGTTCATGTTTGCAAGTTAAAATAATGGTAACAAGTTCGATTTATATTACATTCTACTTTTCCACTTTTATGTTATCAAAAGTTCAGCAACTGTTGGGTGACTAATTAAAAATAATAATAATAATTCATGACGCATATACATTTCTTGGTCGTATTTCAGCTCTTAACAGTTCTGCTTTATCAACAGTAATTCTCTCAAATCTCAAAGTATTTATTACTAGAAATAGTGATGTACCCATTGGTATTTGGTTACTTACCTGTTAAGTCACTGTATTTATTTATGTATTTATTTATTTATTTATTTATGTACACACCATATTATTGGTGTGGCTGAGCGTTAGTGCCCTGGGCTGAAAATGGAGTGTTCTGTGTTCAAATCTGACTGAAAGCAAACTGTATGCAGCTGGTGGCCTAGTGATTAAGGAGTTGCCCCTGCGATCAGAAGGTCATGGGTTTGACTCTCACGACTGTGAGTGGCACCAAAGTGGTCCCCTGGAGCAAGTTTCCATCCCCGTACACTGCTCCCCAGGTGGCTCTCGTTGGTGGCAGACCCCTGCCTAACTTTTGAACAGCTTGTGGCCTAGTGGATAGGGAGTGACCCCGCAATCATTAGGCTTTGGGTTTGAATCCCAGGATTGCTAGTACATCCTCTGAGGTATGTTTAGCAAAGTAACATGCCCACACACTGCTCCCCAGGTGCTGTGTTCCTGGCTTCACTTGGGTGAAAATGTTAAATGCAAAGAAGACATTTTTTTTTGCTGGTGGCCTAGTGGTTAAGGGGTTGTCCCTGAGATCAGAAGATTGTGGGTTCAAATTCCTGGACTGCTAGTGTGATCACTAAGGTCCCCTTGAGGAAGGTACTCTCCCCGCTGGAGACCCCTAGTTGGTGGCAGCCCTCTGCTTCCCTTGGTGAACGGGTCAAATACAGATAAAGCATTGCACTTTGTTCACAGTTTGGGCTGTGGTGTGTTCACACGTGTCTATAAAGGGACATTTTACAACATAAACTGTTATACAGTTAATTACAGTAAAATAGTATTGTAGCTGAAAAATACACCCTTACATTTTTCCATGTCGGTTGTTGCATAATTGCACTTCATAGCATTTTGTATTTGGTTGTTAGATTTATTCTGAAATGAACAATGTCTTATACATCTTAAAGTCCATATCTGTGCCTCTGTATAAACCAAATTAAAAGGTTGAAAGTTCTGCATTGTCATAGCCCCTTGTATGCACTAGGGGTGGAGACAAATACAAATACGTTATTCGGATTGGCACAAATAACGTGTGTTTTACGAATACTGTATTCAGACAAATACTTAAAAAAATATTTGTATTCGGAACGCCACGCCTCCTCCCACCCTTTGTCACACACTCGCGTGGTTCGGGACTCGCCCTGCGATCAGAAAGTCGTGGGTCGATCCTCCAGACTGCAGGAACATCTGAGGTACCCTGAGTAAGTAACGTTTCCACACAGCGCTCCCCAAACGCTGCTCCCCACACGCTGCTCCCCGTCCCCACACACCGCTCCCCGTCCCCACACACCGCTCCCCGAGACCGTCTCCACACACTTCTCCACACGGGTGCAGAATTCATGGTGGCCCCTGTTTCACTTGGTGAATGGATTTAAATACAGAGGAGGAATTTGGTGCTGTTCACACTGTGTACAGTGGTGTGTTCACTTGACCGATTGATCACTTTCACTTTTAGATATTCTGTCTCCTCTTCCCCCTCCCCCCATCACACGCTCAAGTTCAGGAGGAGATTCTGACGTTGTGTGCTCTGCATTATGAATTTTATCCGAATACAAATACAAATACGAATCATTTTCCATTTTAACAAATACAAATACAGATATAAATAGTGGCCGCTCAGCACACCCCTAGTATGCACCCAATGTTGCACCTGTTAGATTTAGCGTTGGCTTTAAAGCTAGTTGTAGTGCTAATTCTACTTTTTTCTCATCACTAGGATACTCAAACCTCATTCTCAGCAGAGTTAAACACGATGTCCTGCATTTGCATATCCATTTGTTTCAGTGCCCTGTTTCTCAAACGAATGTGGGAAATCTGTTGCCTTTTTTCTTCCTTGACTACTTCATGTATTTTAGTCATTACTCTGAATGTACATACTTAAATTATTCTGTAATATAATATTTCCACATCATTACCCACTTATTATTGATATGTAAAGTGCTATGCCTCCAAAGCAGTATTCCTTAATCCTGCTATTGGTCACCCACTGTATACTTTTAAGGATTTCTTGATTCAACACATGTGTTGCAGCACATGCACTAATTCTAGAGTCCTTTGTGAACTGGTGAGGCGCAGAATGGGGACACTGTCATGCTGTGCTTTGAGTAACCTGGAGCAAGAGAAAGAAACACCCCTCTAAACTGAATCTATTATGTGTTTCAGGTCCAACACCCTTCCCAGCCGTAGGACCCTGAAAAACTCTCGTTTGGTTTGTAAGAAGGACGACGTGCACGTCTGCATCATGTGTCTCAGAGCCATCATGAACTACCAGGTATATTTATAAAAAAGCCTATTTCCTAAGAGACTTCCAGTGTTAATTGTTTACATTGTCTTCAGGTTTACATGCTTAAACTAAAGACCCAGTCAAAGATGGTACAATACTTTTTCTTTTCCAATACAGATACCGATTTCTTTAAAAACAACTAAGCTTTTAACTGAAGCTCCTTAATGTAAAATTCAACTCTACGGTTCCTGATGAATTATATCCAGCACCTGGCTGTGATGTGGAAAGGCAATAAAGCTTGATGTGACCTAATGAACCAACAGCTGTCTTGATAAATTTACATTCAACCCTTTCTGTTCCTGCTCTTTCTCACACTCTCTCCGCATATAGTACGGCTTCAACATGGTAATGTCACATCCGCATGCTGTGAATGAAATTGCCTTGAGCCTCAACAACAAAAATCCAAGGTAACTCCTCCTGTCCCACATGCACATAGACCTCCACTCTCACTCTCCCTGTCTTAATTAGCATGTGACAAATCTGCACCATTGTGTCGTAAACTGACTCTCATCTCAGTGATTGACTCACACTTAGTATCAATTGGAGCTTTCAGCCAAGCTTTTAGCTGTCACAATTGATCAAAAGCTTCATTGATGGGCCGGACTCATAATGCAGTGGGACCTCTGAATGGCCGATTATTGTCAAGCCTACTGATTAAGTTGATGATTGACGGTTTCTGGCAACCTGAATCTGCCCACTGAGCCATTGCAGTGAAATACCTGTGACTTAGACTATCAACACACAAATCCTTTATGCATGGATGACTATGAACCAGGGCATATTTGACCTGCTTGATTGGTCAAGCTTAGTTCACTATGATCTAGCACATGGCACAGTTTCTCCTCCTGCAGGTTTTTAGTTCTCTGGCTGTAACTCGTGGAAATGAATGCCATTGTTTCTGTGTCTGTGCTGGACAGGACCAAAGCTCTTGTGTTAGAGCTGCTGGCAGCTGTGTGCCTAGTCAGAGGAGGGCATGAGATCATCCTTTCTGCCTTTGATCATTTCAAAGAGGTATGTGTGTCTTATATGTGTCTTATAAGTGAAGAATGAATATTGGCATTAAAATAGCCAAAATGCCTGGAGTCCAAATTTATTTGCTTATTTGTTTTGGACTGGATCCACGAAACTGAAACATGATATCTGTTCATGTAGACTAAGGTACATGGCTATTACACTATAAACCTGTGTGACTTAAGAACTGTCATGTTCAAGAATCATTGGCCTTTCATTCACCAAATCAAAAGTCTGAGTTTTGTATGACTCAAATATAATGGAATAGGTTACACATATGCATTATAATATAAAGTAATGTGAAGGGCAAATCAATATTTATGCCCAATACACAATGTTATAGCGATATGAAGGACCAAAGACTCAAAAAATGCAAGGAATGAATGGACATTCAGTAAAATATTTAAGCTACATTAAGTGACGTATGAAAGTAATCATACATTTCATCACTGAAATATATCATGAATAGTTCTTTTTACTGAAAGCTGCACATACATCGCTTCAATCAGTCCAGGTATTGATATTCCAGCATGGTGGTTTACATTGTAGATTGTGTATTCTTTTCTTCATTTTTGTAGATAATAGTGTTACACACTGTCTGGAACCATAAAAACACCCTTTAACGTGTGTGTTTGCAGCAACTGGGATTTACAGATGTTGTTTGCATTATATTTATTGAGAAAAAGTTGTTATCTACATTAGCCTTGAAGATCCAGTCCATAAGTTAATATCTTGACTGATCAACTACAACAGGTGTAAATGGAAAAAATGTAGGAATTGGATTTTTGGTCCAGCTAGTCTTTTTAAAATGTTTTGTTTTGATGATTTTTTTCTAATTGTATTGCTCTCTTTCTGTGTCTCTCTCTAACTTTCTCCCTCTCTCTTTCTCTTCCTACCCCCCAAGGTCTGCTCAGAGACCCAGAGGTTTGAGAAACTAATGGAATACTTTAAAAATGAGGACAACAATATTGATTTTATGGTGGGTTAATATGAGAATGCTCTCATCCTAAGTGCTTTTTGTAGCTCTCTGGCTTCCTGAGTGCATTTGCAGCACTGATTTTTGTTGCTGCTTTTCTCTGATGCAATGCAGGTTGCTTGCATGCAGTTTATCAACATTGTGGTGCACTCAGTAGAAGACATGAATTTCAGAGTTCATCTTCAGTATGACTTCACTAAACTTGCACTGGACGAGTACCTAGAGGTAGGATTGTTCATGCTTTTCCATTCCAAATGAATTGGGTTGTTTTGACGATATGCAGTTATTTACTATGTTTGTACATGAATTTGTGTGTGTGTGTGTGTGTGTGTGTGTGTGTAGAGACTAAAGCACACAGAGAGTGACAAGCTACAAGTGCAGATCCAGGCATACCTGGATAATTTGTTTGATGTCGGCACGCTCCTGGAGGATGCAGAGACCAAGAACGCTGCGCTGGAACGTGTGGAGGAGTTAGAGGAGAACCTTTCTCATGTATGTCTATACCTGTCTCACACATTCTGCTGATCAGCACATGGGCGTCATCGCCATTCAACCAGAGGGGGACGTGTCCCCTTCACATTTCATAATTATTCGTTTGGACCCCCCACAAATAACATAAATTATTAGTTCAACAGCGCTGTTGAATCTTGAATCTTTGGTGAAAGAATCCACTCCTCTAAACCGATAGAAGAACACACATTGCTGGAAATCCGAGCAGCCTGCCTGTGCATTGATGTGTCACTTCACTTGGATGTGGTGAGTTGGAGGAAAACCCGAAGCGGATTTCCAGTGGTGTGTGTTCTTCTATCGATTACGTGGAGTGGATTCTTTTAGGAAAGTTTAGCAGGAGTTTCTCCCTAAAAGGACGAGATTTCCTCGCATGCAGCAACTCCGCCACCACCCAAACCCTGCCACCACATGCACAAACCCCGCCCCCTACAACCCAAACCCCACCCCCATACACAAAAGACCGCCCCCACGCATCCCCCTCACATAAAATATGCTTCCGACGCCCCTGGATCAGCACATAGACACCAAGATGCCAAATGATTTTGTTTAATAGAGATTGGTTGCATAAGAGCTCATCTGTACCACTCCCAGATGAAAACTCTGTGACTGGAAGTGGGTGTTAAATAGTATAAGCGTATCATTACAATGATGTAACATTAATGTTTTGGTTTTTTTTTTTAATCTTTAAAGCATTGAGAATAGGCTCGGTTTGTTCTGGAACTAACCCTGTTATTGCCATCTGCTTTCTCTCTTCTGCCAGCTGACGGATAAGCTGCTAGACACAGAAAATGAGGCCATGTCTAAGATTGTGGAGCTGGAGAAGCAGCTAATGCAGAAGAACAAAGAGCTGGATTCTGTACGGGTAAGGACTTTCACTGGAGTTTCTAAAATGTGGTCCAAACCAGTGGAATTGACTTAGAACCTCAAAGTTTCTAAGATACAAATTGTCACCAACTTAGTGGCCCTACATGTACGTGTGAGTTTGGTAAGCATAAGGAAGTAAATAACCACAGTTTTTGAGGACATTCTATCTTATTACTGTGGCTAACTGTATAATGTTCTTAAAAGAATTATTATAGGGAAAAGATCAGTTGTAATATGTCCAACAGCTCTTGTACAAAACAAAAGAAGCAATTTTAAGACACCAAACGTGCCTTCAGAATTACATTACTTGCATGTTTGATGTCTGAAATTTGCTTAGTTTTGTGCTGCATCTGTCAGGGCCTTGTAAATCATAATTGAAAACTAACCTTCATGACAAAATCATCACACACTTGCCTCAAACTGCACTGAACTGTGTTCAGTGAACAGTAAAACTCATTAACAGTTAATTCGTAAACCAAAGATCAAAGGTTGTGTTAAGGGGAGTCTAATATTTAAAACTGTGTGCAGATCTAGTGTGTTGTTCGAGAGTTGATCCATGAAGACTTAGTGTGTTGTTCTGTGTGTGCATTGCAGACTGTGTACCGGGACGCCAGCTCACAGGTGCACACGCTGCGACGCATTGTGCGCGAGAAGGATGAAACCATCCAGCGGCAGTCAAAGCTGGAGAAGAAGATCCATGAGCTAGAACGGCGTGGTAGCCTGCAGATCCAGGTGAGAGGGGAGGGCGATGGGGAGGGAGAGGTGTCCCCCCTGCCCTCTCCTCCACAGCCCATGCCCCTCTCACCCTGCCCTGACGCCATGGCTCAGGCTGGGGCATGCGCCAGCACTTCTTATGGCTCCAGCAGTGCCTCTCAGACCGGAACTCTGAGAAAGATGGCTACACCTCCTCCTCCCCCTCCTCCACCGCCACCACCTCCGCCACCACCTCCTCCACCACCGCCAGCTATGCTCTGTTCTTCTCGTGAGTCGCTAATTCTAATGCCTGGTGTTTTGGTCTTGAAATATAGGCATTTAATGACATTTTTTGTGTAGTGACGCACCATAAATCACATTTGCACTTTTCAGTTTTTATTATTTAGTGGATAAAATAAGCACAATTTATTTATTACTGATATTTACTGATATTTCATTATGTATCTGTTTTTGTGGTGTGTTTTTCTTCTGATCTCTTTCCTAGTACCCAATGGACCCTCAGCTGCCCCTCCTCCTCCTCCTCCGCCCCCTCCTCCACCCCCACCCCTTGGGCATGCTGTGGAGATGTGCACACCACTGCCCCCTCCCCCTCCCCCTGTAGCCCCTCCCCTTCCAGGTTGTGGCACGCCCACAGTCATATTCAACTCTGGGCTAACAGGTACGTACTCTAGTCTCTAAAAGTGTGTAAGTATGTACAGTATTGAACGGAACTTGGGCACCTGTGCAAACAGTTTAAAGCCCTTTTTCTTGGAATGTAATGAAGTCTTTCAACGAGCAAAGTGAACATTAGAATAAGTTATAGCAAACAACAAAGCTCTGATGTAATTTAAGTAAGGACTAATTAAGTCTAACCAGATTTCCGATGGAAATTAAAAGTAATCCTGGGCTTCATCAAGGAACCCAACAATATACTTATTTAAAATCTTACATAAAATCACTTTTTACTGTATAATGTTAATATGTATTCTTTTTTAATTTACTCAGTATATTCAGTAATATTAATGTGAAAACATTTTGAAATGTTTTTTGAATATTATTGTTGCAGGTGCCTGAGACTTTTGCATGGTACTTTGCTTTAGTTTTGTTTTGTTTAGAATTGTGCTCTTTCTGATTCTGCTGAATTAATTCTAAAACTTTGCCCATTTAATTTCATTGCTTTTCACTGCTAGTTAGAAATTCAGTTTTCTTTGCCTTATTGCTTATTTTACTCTCTAAACTTTGTATGCCTTTATCTTACTTCCTTTTCCTCCTTGCCCTCAAAGATGGACCAATCAAGCTCTTCTGTACGTTTCTTCTGTTTTGGGTGATTTCTGCTCTGCTGTGATTTGTTGTGGCCATACATAAGTCATTGTCACAATCTCATTTTGTTTATTTTTGTCCGTGCTGTCTTTGTCGAGCATATTAACCCACACGCAGTGACCTTATCATTAAGGGTGTAACGATTTCAGTATGCTATCAAAAAAAAAAACTAATGATGGTTTAAAGCCCTTTAAACTATCATTATCCATATCACAGCTGCACCCCCCACTCTCTTCTGATCATTTATGGAAAGTTTGGAATCCATTTTTAGAAATCAATCATATAAAAAAATCTTGCTGCACGAAATATATGTATTCTAATAAAGGAGCCTCCAGTCAATTAATCCTGTTTCAGACAAAGCTGTAAGAAAGATCGATATTTTAGATGTACCTAGAACACAGCTGATGATCCTGAAATGGATGATAAGTGTAGTTAGAAATAAAGCACCAAGAAAAGTTAAAGTTACAGTTCAATTTATATAAAGCTACATTAAACATGAGAGTTTCTATATAGAATTTGTCACTGCATACATTGTTGTTTATCTTACCATTATATCGTAGCTAAAATCAGGGGTTAATGTCTGCTCCCTGTGCATTTTGTCCAGCACATGAAATAAGATAAGATAAGCCACTATTAGTCCCACAAGTGGGAAACTGCCATTGTTACGGCAGAAATTTGACAGTACAGAAGTCAGAGCAGCAAAAAACAACTATATAACAAAACTATACAACACAATAGTATAGAGTATAGATGACTATACAAATAATACAATTATATG
>JBBMFX010000101.1:3136908-3149085 GCA_037832545.1 Rhabdalestes septentrionalis | reverse complement strand
AAACTATGTAAGTATATGTACACATTGAATACAGAGTAACAATGAACCTGACATCTGGACATTACTCACAGTAATATTTCACCCCTTAAATTGCACATTACACCAGAGATCCACAAGATTGCTAATGCAGAAATATTGCACACCATATGTATTGTTGCAGTAGATAAAATAATTATTAAGATGACAAGTGATGACAAACTTTTCAATGGTTTGAGGTTTTTGGGAGCTGCGGTGGTCCATTTGCATAGCGTATCAAGAGCATTGTAGAGTCAAGGCATTATTACACATAGAAATCCAATTGAATTTTCACACAGGACCAAATTGTTACACCCCAATGTTTATTATATTTTAACACACCCTTAAGTGAGGGAAATCTGTCTCAGTGGTAACTAGGGTGCCTTTTGCTTTTCGCAGCTGTGAAGATTAAGAAGCCAATCAAGACCAAGTTCCGGATGCCGGTGTTCAACTGGGTGGCTTTGAAACCCAATCAGATCAATGGCACTGTCTTCAATGAGATTGATGATGAAAGGATCCTGGAGGTACTTATCAGCCATCTTTCTATCTCTTGCCTTTCTTTGACTCCAGGACGGATCTGCCTCTCTGAAGTTATAATTGAGCTTTCTTGTTTATCTTTCATTTTTCAGTTGACTTCTATGTTAGCATTTTACCAGCTAGTAAGATAAAGTGGTCAAACGTCACTGAAATATTCCAGTGAAGTTGTGTTTAGTGTTTTGTTCTTTCTTTTGTTGTTAATTACCAGGACCTTAATGTGGACGAGTTTGAGGAGTTGTTTAAGACCAAGGCCCAGGGTCCTTCAATGGACATGACCATGAGTAAGCAGAAGGCACCACAGAAAGGTCCTAATAAAGTCTCATTATTGGAAGCCAATAGGGCTAAAAACCTGGCCATCACTCTCCGCAAAGCAGGAAGGAGCCCGGAGGAGATCTGCAAAGCAATTCAGACGTGAGTGCATCCTCTGCTCGGTCGGATACACTACAAACCTATCAAGTCAATACTTAACTAAACTTTGTGTAACTTGTTGAAAAGAGAGATATTCAGATGAGCAGCAAGGCAGTGTCTCAGAAGGACCTCTACACCGTGCACAGCACGATGTCAGAATAATGGCCCTTTCACCCTCATAGCGTATAATATGTCTTACAAAGAGTCACTGGAGTTTCAGCCATGTGTCCAGAATTCCATAATGAACAAACTGTGCATTATTTGGGGTTAGAAACTTAAATTTTATAAACTCCGTAGCACACTATAGAGGAAACAGAGCCATTTTAGATTCAAAGTATTAACAGAGTAGTTTAAGAGGTACTGGATTGGTATCAGTATCAGCAGATACTCAAGTTGGTGGTATTAGTATCAGACATGAAAAGTGGTATTGTGGCACTCCTGCTAAATATACAAATTATAATATCACTGGACCACTAACTGACACAAATACACGGTACTCTCATACAGCCCACACAAGAAGCCTCGGGAATTCTGCAATGAATTGAATGCCTGCAAAGTGTAGAAAATCACCGATTTTCTCTTATCGCTTTTGCTAGTCTCATGAATTATTCAAGATATGGTTTAATAAACAGTGCAGTTCATATTCTGACCACTTGCTTGTTGTCGCCCCTCAGGTTTGACCTGCGCACCGTCCCCTTGGACTTTGTAGAATGTCTGATGCGCTTCATGCCCACGGAAAGTGAGGTGAAGGTGCTGCGGCAGTACGAGAGGGAGCGGCGACCCCTGGCTGAGCTCACTGATGAAGATCGCTTCATGATGATCTTCAGCAAGATCGAGCGGTTGCCACAGAGGATGACCATCATGGCCTTCATGGGCAACTTCAGTGACAGTGCGCAGATGCTTACACCGGTGAGAAATGCATGGAGTCATGTGCAGTGCTTGAAGTGGGCCGGAACGCAGTTCCGGAACTTCTGTATTTTCGTCTTTTGGGTTCCGCCACTTTTTTCTGCGTTCCGCTACTTACTGAAACTGATCCAACGCAGCGACAGTGGCCCCAGAATATGTCGGAAAATTAGAGTTCCTGCACTTATTTTTTCCCACTTCAAGCACAGGTCATGGGGGAAGGCAAAGCTGGAAAGAGGAATGGAACTTACATTTTTTAGCACATATTTTTAGCTTAGAGACAGGATAACAATGAATCAGGACATGGTCAAGAACTTCTACAGGAATACAGGGAGGAAAGCCAAACCTGAGAGAGGAACTGGGGATAAAAGTGTTCTTGGACTGTATTTGGGTAAAAAACAATATTCTGATTATTATCTTTGATAAAATGAAGACATATTTCTGATTTTCAATCTGGTAGTGGCAGCAGAGGCTGAACTGCAAACAATTGCAATTTCAGTACAGTAGGTGGCGATGTGTGTTTTTGACAGAAATATTACCTAGCAAGATGTTTCCTTTTATTAAGATCAAAGAAAGTTCAAAGAAAGCATCTCAAGACAAGAGCATTCGTCAATTGCAGTTTATCTTTTTATTTGTTTGTTTTTTAGGTGTTGCATGCTGAATGTAAAATCAAGGTCATCAAAACGAGATTTTCTGTATAATTTTGTGTAGATATGTTTTTGTTTTTATTTTGATAAGTCATTTCCACTTAATTCCACCCAAAAATATTCAGATTTATAATGTGACATAACAAATGCATAAAATAATTCGTGAAACTGTTGATATCAAATGGGATGGAATTATGTATGTTTACGGTACATTTGATTTATTTTTTCGGTTTTGATACGTTTGTTTCCTTGTGCAGCAACTTCATGCGATCATTGCAGCTTCTGTGTCCATAAAATCATCCCAGAAGTTGAAGAAAATCCTTGAAGTAAGTATCAGTTTGTGAGAAATTATAGCATTTATGATGTTCATCCAGTGTTGCTGACCTTATGGCCTTTTGTTTCTCAGATCATTCTAGCCCTGGGAAATTACATGAATAGCAGTAAGAGAGGTGCTGTGTATGGCTTCAAGCTTCAGAGTTTAGATCTGGTCAGTCTTTTATTACCTGCTTAAACATTTATAAGTCAATGTTCATTTAAAAGCACATATAGATAACTGACTCTTTACCTTTGTAGTAATTTTTAATGATGATTTTTTTCTATAGCTGTTGGAGACCAAGTCTACTGACAGGAAGCAGACACTGCTGCATTACATTGCCAACGTGGTGAGAGAAAAATACCCAGCTGTGAGCATGTACTACAATGAACTCCATTACGTGGAGAAGGCGGCTGCTGGTAAGACTGATTAGATTTATATTATACATTTTATATACCTATTTTGTAATATTTTATATTAAGATTATAGTAAAATCATACTTTCAAGACGTATCACTGTCATAGCTTTGAAACAAAAACAGCAATCATATATTTACAGAAGATCTGTCTATTACTGTAAAATTATTTTATTTTCTTAGATTTTGTATTATATAATTGATTCTATACTCTTTCACTAGTCATTTGAATCATTTCTATTGGTATTGGTTCATGAAAGATGCCTTTTTAAAAAGACAAAAATAGTATAAAACAGTTGTTGATATGGCTGTAATGCTACGCTCAATATATTTTTATAAACTGTATATCCTTATATTCAGCATGTGTCAGTTTAGCTCCACCCATTCAGGGTAGAGTGTTTCAGCCGGGAATGTTTATGGGACAAAGTACAATAGAGTGAAGCCTGTTGGGATGAGGCAGTTTACGTATATTAGACTTAATGATTCAGAGACAAAAACAGCATTTTTAAACCTAACGTATAAAGAGAGGTTGGAAATGTATGTAAATGTTATTATGGATTTTTAGATACATAAATAAAATACAAAAAAAAATGCAGAAGACAGATACTTTAACGTGTTATGCTCAAGGTAAATTAGTGTTTTTTGCATGTTTGCATGAACGTAAGTTCAGCATAACCGTGCTATATGACATTGATCATGGTGAGAAACTGCATTGTTTATTGTACTTCAGTCTCTCTGGAGAATGTTCTCCTGGATGTGAGGGAACTGCAGAGAGGTATGGATCTGACTCGCCGTGAGTACAGCATGCATGGCCACAACTCCCTGCTGAAAGACTTCATCCACCACAACGAGACCAGACTGAAAAAGCTGCAGGATGATGCCAGAATTGCTCAGGTATGGTAAAGCCTAAGAAACAAGTCTAGTTACTATGAGCCATACTCATAAGAGGAAAGTCACTTTTTTATATTTCCCTATAAGTATTCTGCATCGTATTTACTGGAAGAAAACAGCTGTTTTGTATTTGACACTCTTTCAAAGGTTTGTTTCTTTAGCCAATATAATTTGGAAAGGTAAGAATGAAATACTGAAAATCTATATTATGATGTTTAATTCAATCTGCTTTATTTGATTAAAGATCCTCGTGTTACGGTCTTACGTGAGCTGTGTGTTCTCACAGGATGCTTTTGATGACGCTGTGAAGTACTTTGGGGAGAGCGCCAAAACCATGCCCCCCTCCGTCTTCTTCCCAGTGTTCGTGCGATTTGTCAAGGCCTACAGGGTGAGCCGCACTTTTTCTTATGAACTTTCCTGGGGCCACATTCCTAAAAGTGTTCCTAAGAAAAAACTATAAGCCAAATTGGAAGTTTGTTCATTTGAATTTTCTTATCCACAATTCTCCAAAGAAATTAAAGAGGTCAAATATTCAGACATCCTCTTTAGAGAGTCAATTATTTTCGTTCATTATTTTCATTATTTCTTGTTATCCAGTTATTTTGCTTGTTCCACGCAAGACAGCAAAATGTTAAAGCCAATGTTAAAAATGAAAAGCTAGAAATTACGGTCGAATAGCAATAGCAGTCAACCTTTTTTGTTGGGTGATTCCCGAAACAAAGCATTTAAAAATACTTAGGAGTCTTTTGTGAATCCGGCCTGGTTCTTACACTCCAGTCTTGCACTCCATTCTCAATCTGATTGACTACATTTCTATCTGGTTGTCTCTGCATCTCTGTCTTTCTCCGTCTTTTTTTCCTCAGCAAGCAGATGAGGAGAATGAGCAAAGGAAGAGACAGGAACAACTCATGATGGAGAAACTTCTGGAACAGGAGGCCATGATGGAGGAGCAAGAGGGCCAGCAGGTGGGAGTCAGCCACATTAAGTATAGAGGCTCCAACCATGCAGGGATGAGAGCAAGACACTTGAGAGCAATGGCCAAAGGTGACTGACAGAAAGTATTGTCTGGTTCCTCCACACTAATTGGACTTTTCTTCTCCCCATTAGTCTCCATCCCATAAGGGCAAGAGACAGCAGCAGGAGCTGATAGCCGAGCTGAGGAAAAGACAGGGGAAGGACAGTCGCCTTGTCTATGAGGGCAAAGACGGGGCCATTGAGGACATAATTACGGGTATGGCCGCCGGATGAAGAGTTTCATGTGTGAGGTCTTATGAATCAGGTTGCCCACAGTGTAGAAAACCTGTAAATGTGAATTTGTCACTTGTCAATGGTGATTATATAGGATTTTTTCATCCTGTAGACACTTTTAGTGATAGGCTACATGGTAAAAACATGATTTATTAAAAATAAATAGCTAGCAGGTCGATCGCCGGTGGTACCACAGCCATCTGTGTACTTTCTGGATGTCCTTCCACCCCCATTAGCAAACAAGACACCTGCTATTTTAACTAGGAGGACATCTGTTAGCTGACAAGACTTAATTGGTAGTTAGTATTCTCCTCCAAGTGTGTTGAACTATCCGATGACATTTAATTAGCTGCAGTTTGAAAGGTTGCTGTGATCCTTCAAATGGCTCAGGTACATGCTACCCTTTGCCCTCCCAGCACTGGTAGTATCGTGTTACTGGGGGAGTCCCAGCTAGTGGCTAGAACTAGGGAGAAATATGTCTGACCTAATCTACGTGTCTGGAATTTAACCAAACCAAAGTGTTAAAATCAAAAGAATGATAACAAAAAGTCTCATTACTTTTTAGAAAAGTTATTTTTATAAAAGTGATTGTATTGAAGTCATGAAAATTGATTGCAGAAGTTTTAAAATGGATCTTTGAAAAGTCATGGGAAGAGTGTGGGAATCCTGATTTGCCAAACTGTGATGTGTCCTGTGCCTTGTTTGTGTGTCTCTGCCAGTAGAGCTGACTCTGTCAGTCACAAAGTTGCAGTGCATTAGGTTCTCTCAGTTCTTTTCTAGAGCTTGTAGTCTTAGCATTTCTGTGTTGTGATTGGCTGTTGTTTTGCTGCAGTGCTGAAGACCGTCCCCTTTACCGCACGTTCAGCCAAACGTGGCTCGCGGTTCTTCTGTGACCCCACCCACTCCGAGGACTTCCATTACTAAACAAAATTCTCTCCCTCAGAAAGGTGGCTTTATATCTGTCTCACTCTTCATGCCGTCAATTTGTCCATCTTGCTTCCATCTTTCATTCATTTCTCCATCTGTTTTCACTTATATAAGGGTGTAAAGTCTGCATGAATCCAGTCCTCTCTCTTCAACATTCCATCCATTCTCTATGACATAAAACAAGCATGATTGCAAGCTGTGTCCCTTAAACTTCTCACAACATATGTATGACCTGCCTAAGCTGACGCGAATAATTAGGTAATGTCTTGATCAAGTCCTTTATATACGGCTGTTTTCTTTTACCGCTACAGAGTAGTTTTACACTGCAGACATTGAAACCATTTTTTACTTCAGAAAACATGCACCTTTGCTCCAACCTATGCATGGTCTCTTTATACCACCTTTATGACAACAGCGTAAAAGGAGCACAACAGATTAAAATAGCTTAAACAAACAATCAGAATTGGATTTGGATAAAAATAAGCAAAGCCATTCCTTTAAAAAGTCGAGATTTGATCAGGACATTCCCGCCAAGAAAAGATGATTGTTATGAAGCTAATGTGATTCTGTTGCTCACACAGATCTGCGCAGCCATCCCTTCCGGCGAGCTGATGCATTCAGGAGGAGTGCGAGGAGGAATTTTGATGGACAGCACCTTCAGCTGCTCAGCCTGGAGGTCACCACCTGCTAGCCCAGCTTACTGAGCCAGTTTAAGAAAAAGGAGGCAGCCACTCCACCTCATCTCTCACTACTTCCAAAATTCAAGGAGGTGAAGTTGAGATCAGGTTTAAGATGCATTGCACTGGTTTACCTTCAGCTTAACACTGGATACCATTGGGAGAAAAAGTCATTAGGCAAATGTTAAAGCTGCTGATATTAAACACTGGAACTGACTAGTCAAACCTAGCGGACCCTTTGAATGGAATGGTGAGAGGAGATTTGGTTGTGTTGTTTTAACCAGCCCTTACACACCTTTTTCTCAAAGAAAGCGGCCATGTAAACCACTGCTAATGCTTCAGTGGCATCATTTTACTGGAACGCGATCACAGTCCACAAAACCTTTGGCTACGTACGTGGTTCGAACTCCCAGCTGAGCTGTCATTACTGTAACTGTCAGACTTGGGACAATGCCCATGATGCACTTTGCTTTTTTTAAACATTCGATTAGCGTCCTAATGAACTTTCATGCAAAAAGAACTGGATGGAGATGAAGAGGAGAGGAGTAAGACTATTCTTCACTGGTGCTATGGAGGACAATCCCCCCTCTGATCATGAAATACACATGATACTGTAGGTGCGGTCTAAAGGGTTCACAAAGCTCAGTGTAAACTTTTATGTATGTCTCATTCTCAACACAGATTTCCTCTCCCACTCAGCTTCTCTCGTGATCGTTAGTGCTCTTTTTTAGAAAAAAAAAAACACAAAGATATTGCAATGAGGGGGAAATAAGTCTTTTGTTCTTTTTAAATGTACAGATATTTTGCTACAAAGTTGAATCCCTTATTTTTTACATTGCCCATCCATTGTGATACTGTAAATATTGTTGAAGCAAACCAACACTCCCCCCCAGTATCATTTTAATGTTATGATGTCACGTTGTATCAGTATTATTTAGTACAGTGGTAAAGAAATTGGACCAGGTCACTCCGTGCTTAATATCTCTCACTCATCACACTTATTCCATAATGATAATTGTCTGTGGTTGCACGGTAACACTTGAACGCTTGGACAGACACTAGTGGCACATATGACTTTTTTTTATACATTGTTCTTTAAATACAAACTGGAATGGTTGTCTGCAAATAAAGCAACACCAGAACTGGAAGATTCTACTCTTGTGTTGTTTGTGCAAAGTATGTGAGATGCTGGAGCAGCTGGTGTCTACTAAATTGTGGGTGTTTCTTTACTTTTGGTCCTTTGGCTGCTGGGCTCCAGCACCCCAACAGCCCTGGTTAAGGAGAAGTGGTTCAGAAAATGAGTGGGTGGATAGTTTCACCTGTAATATGAGGTTTAAGGAAATATTGATTGCATAAATCATTGGATAAGGGGTATTTGTGTAATTTTCCCCATATCCTCCCATAAAACCCAAATTTATGTCACAGCTCATGTACGTCATTGTTGCATGACAGGTACCACAACCAACAGCAATAACAGTGCATTAGTGCTGGGGCCACTTATGAACTATAGATAATTGTAGATAACAGCCATAAAATCTATATATTTTTCTTCCATTCTGGATGTAGACACTCTGCATCTGCAATCTGAGACTCAATCATGCTCTCAGTTAATTTGCACACACAGCAGTGACCTGCTCTATAAGAGTCCCTGGCATGAAGCTACACTGGAAAAACAGAATGTGGTATTTAATGCACAGACACTTTCACTGCAATTGACATTTTTAAAGCACTCACAATAAGCAGTCAAAGAAAAAACTCAGTAACATCAGGACGTTGAAGCAATTATAGCAAGCGCAACTCAGTGATTTAGATACTAGATAACAGTCCAATCTGCTAAAAATGTCCAACACAGAAACGCAGCTGAAACCCTCACCAAGTAAGAACTGTGTGTGTGATGGTGTTTTGAGTGTGTGCTTCAGCTCAGTGCTCTTAAGTATTAAAAGAAGCAAACAAACTGAGCAACCATGAACTCTTGATGTGAAGAACGGCTTTAGTGTTACTGAAAATTTAGGCTAATTTTGTCTCGATTTATTTGTGATGGTTGCTTACCCTCTCAGCCCTTCAGTACCATGTAGTTGCACCATTTTCTTCATTATCAAAACTAAAAATGAATGTTTAACTGGATGAATAAGAAAATGTGCTGAAACCCACAGATGATTATGAGTAGATTAAATATAGGCATAACATAACATTGCACTGCATTAATTCACTCTTGTCTGAAACTGGAGAATTGGAAGGTATATGTAGCAGAAGAAATGTACTGGGTGTGTTGACTTGGACCAAGGGAGTCACACTCCAGTCCTGGAGGGTTTTGGTGATTTCCTTGCCCAGAAACGCCTGGTTCACCTCGCCAGTTAATTGTCATGTTTAGTAAATGCGATTGAAGAGGAGAACCATCAAACTATGCTGGACACCAGCCCTCCAGTACCAGAGTTTAAAATCCCTGACCGAGACTAATGCAGGAATCAACAAGCACAGTTAACTTCGTCCATCCTGGGGAACCTATGAAGGTACAAATCCGATCTAGAAATGAGAAGACACAAAATACATGACCACTTTTCATTCTTATTTTTTAAATAATTATACTGAGACTCTTCTGTCAAATACTACTATCTTTATATCAAGAACTTGGGGAGGATAGAAATGAAGGTGTTTGTCCAATTTAATTTGCAGTCCAATAAATGATGGCATTCATAAACATCTATTATGGAACTGAAGGTACCTTGTACAGTTAGAGCCACAAATATTTACATTGATGGAACTGGATTTGAAATTCAAGATCTGAAGGAGGGTAAAACTTGCAGCTTCAATTTAAGGGGTTTAACAAAGGTGTTGCAGTAAGCTTTCAGAAATTATAGCCAGTCTTAATTTACCCTAAGTTTGTCCTAAAGATTGTCTCCTTCATTTGAACTGGCTTATCTTTGGACCTCATGTTAAGTTCCAGTGAGAAGCTACAAAATGTAAATGCAGTGCTTTGAATCAACTCCAGACCTTTTGTCTACTTCACAGGCAACACCATCTAATGGCTTGTAAGTCACATGTCCATGTACTTTTGAGATATTTGAAAAATGGCTGTACTATCTGATACTTTGTTAACCTCCTTAAATTAAAGCTGAAAGTGCTGGTATACAGAGAAATAATAAGCTGTAATATACACATACCTAGACACAATAAAATGGGCAGTTTGTGGTTTGTGTACAGAACAAAAAATCAGTAACTATATTTATTGAATAACCAAGGATATGCTAAAATCTTACTGAAAATGAAACGATTGCTAATCGCTAATTTGGGGAACAAAAATGCTGATGCTGCTACTGAATAAAGCTCATGTATGTGAGCTGAGACAAAACGAGAGACACAGTGCTCACCGACCTCAGCTAGTCAGTCACTCATTAAGAATAACAAACGCTCATATGTTACTCTCCAGCAGGACGAGAAAAAGGATCATGATGTACTGTACACTAAAGTGCATTGCTCATCCAGGAAGTCTATTACGTAACTAGTTCGAAATTCAAGAACTAGCAGCAACCCTGATCACTCTGAACTAAAGTCATCCCCAATGCTGCTTCTGACCACCTGCTGATCTATTAAAGAACAGTAAAAAGAACACATAGAGGTTCATATACAAAGAATCCACACACACAAAGTTGAACCACATTGGCTGATTTTATAAACTAGCTTAGGGAAAATACCTGGGCAGGGGAGGAGTCAGGAACAAGACACATGTGAGCAGGACAACAAGGGGGCAGGGCGAAAGTAGAGCTAAGACCAAAACCGCAACAAACTCACATGGATGCACACACATGGCTAATGTAAACACAGTAACATGGAGAATGTAAACAAAAACATACACATGAAAGGGGGGGTTGGGGCATTAAAGCTTTAATGATCTTGACCTAGCTTTTTAAAACACTTTGCACCCCTAAGTAGCTTATAGTATGATGCAGATCTACCATGCATCCATCATTGCCCTGTGCAGTACGCCCTCTCTGTAGATGGCTTGTAAATATTAGATTAGACCACCAGTGACACCTCACACAGGCCTATGACTCATGACTGAACATACGACAGATGTAACTCAGGACTGACTCTGAAATGTGGAACTCCAAAACTTGCAGCTCTGTAATGGAGTAAACAAGGCAAAGAAACCAGGTTACACAAATCATTTAGTAAAATAAGAGATCGTATATGTATTTTCAGCACAGTCCTGCAGATGTTAAACCATACCCACACTCAAGTTTATAGCAACCACACATATTCTAATTTATTACATTTAAAACAGGTGCATATACTAAATGCACTCTGTTCTGATTGGCTGATTCTGCCTCTTTCAAAAAGCACTCAGGGCTGAGCCACTTCTTAAAACTTCCACGAGTAGAATGAATGGGCGGGGCTAAGTTACCAGGCCGAACAGGAGGATGTCTGAAATGTGTTGATTTCCTTGACATCGCAAATTCAAATGGACTGGTTTTGCATCTTAGATTCTACATGTGGAACTTGCAGGCTAAGGTGTGAATGAAACTTTGAAATACTGACATATGGCATTTAACTTAAAATTTTATAAAAGTTTGGGGGAAAAAAAACATCTCAATTTTCAGTTATATTGGCCCTTTAGCCACTTTTTACATATTTTCCTACACCGTTGATTATCTCGTGCAGTTGGTACATGGTAAAGAACCGCCTGTACTCATGCTGAGTCATTTACATGGGCGTGTTTTCAACAATGAACTTTGTTAAATGTATTGCATTAATTGTATTGATAATGTATTGCATTTACTATTATTTCACTATTATTTAGCATTGCGGTATATTTTAAATAGGTTCATTTATGCTGGATGCACAAAATATCATTAACAACTGATAGTTTCAACCACTAGATGGAAGCAAAGCGTCAGGTCACAAAACAGCATCAGCACTTAATGTGAGAGGAGGCAATTAAGTAATGCA
This sequence comes from Rhabdalestes septentrionalis, assembly GCA_037832545.1. Classification (NCBI taxonomy): domain Eukaryota; kingdom Metazoa; phylum Chordata; class Actinopteri; order Characiformes; family Alestidae; genus Rhabdalestes; species Rhabdalestes septentrionalis. Next base: position 3,137,157 of record JBBMFX010000101.1, on the reverse strand, counting down.
TTTTGAAAGGTATGTTGAGAAATGATTTACAATGATTGCGTTTAGGCCATCTGAAGCTATATTGATATAAATATAGCTCATATGTAGCTTCAGGGGGTGTACACCCCACACATATATATATATATATATCTGTAGTGAGAGGAGATGTCATATCTCATGTTCAACCCAGCTCCATGGCGTGCTATCCTATCTATCTATCTATCTATCTATCTATCTATCTATCTATCTATCTATCTGTCTGTCTGTCTG
>JBBMFX010000101.1:3126410-3136808 GCA_037832545.1 Rhabdalestes septentrionalis | reverse complement strand
ATGAAAATAGTGTCAGGCACACAGTCAGGCAGGTGTGCTGTGCTTGAGGCTGTGCTGAGGCACTGGAGCGTCCTCATCTTTAGCAGTAGAATTACCGGGCTTAATTTGTCGAGGAGCTCAGCTTGAGAGTGCTTTCAGTGAGCCTGAAATGTTCAATTAAGTTGATGTGGCCTGTTTTTTTTTTCCATCAGTCCCAGAGGGAGGACCAGCCTTTGCATTTGTACAACAAACCTACACTATCCATGAGCCTGCTTATCAAGGATTCTAAGATGTGAAACAAAGTCATTTAGAGTGGTTTGAGGTGAAATTTTGAGATCAACTTGCTGACCCATAATTATTTACGGTGGTGTTGAAAGGAAACGAGTTACTGTCAAAAACAACCAGTGAGTTATAATTTATAATGTTGAAATAGATATAATGTATAATGCCTTTAGTGATACTTCAAACATGTGGTTCCTATCACCTCTGCTGTAAATAATTCTTGCTTAATATTTTTGAAAACTATTTTATAATTTTCATTCACAATTATTCAATATTTTTGTTAGTCTTTCACAGAAAATCTCAATAAAAAACATTTAAGTTTGTGGTTGTAAGGTGATAAAATGTGTAAAAATACAAGTGGTATAAAATACTTTTTCACGGCACTGCATTGCAGACTATTACAGCTACTATACTTAATTATGATAGACATTGTATTATGTCAAATAACAGATACTGTATTCTTATGACAGATTATTGTGAAGATGACCTGTCATATTATGTCATGTGCAATATATATTACTAGGACAGATACAGTATTCTAGAAGTAGAGATTTAAATGTTCAGAAGTGCAGAACAGATGCAGATAGCATTAAATGTAATTTTGTAAATATTGCAGCAGCAGGAAAGAGAGTGTCCAGTGTAATGAATAGAAGGGTATTTACGGAGGTAATTGAGGTCTGAGATGTTTGTTTAAGGCAGAAAGTACACTGCATATCTGTATATTATCATGCTGAAAGGGGCCAGCAGAACACTGTCCAGAGTATTATATTTGCCTCCTTCCTATGGTGCATCTGAGATGCCATCTCTGCCCAGGTAAGCAAAACAAACATACCCGGCCATCCACATGATGTAAAAGAAAACGTGATTCATCACATCAGGCAACCTCATTATTGTTCTCGTCATTGTGTTGCACTTTGCTATCGTCTACCTTTGTTTTCCTATTTATGTCTTATCTTCTATTCTTTCTTGTTGCATTGAGCATGCAAAAACACAATAGTTTTCCTTAGGATATGAATATAAGTTCTGACACCTTTCTATTAACACCAGCATGAACATTTTTTAACAGTTTGAGCTGCAGTAGCTTTTCTGTGGAATCATAGTAAGTACGCATCTTATGAGCATTCAAGAGCTTTGGGTGCCCATGACCGTGTCACTGGTTTAATGGTTGTTCCTCCTCTGACCATTTTTGATAGGTACCAACAACTGCATACCTGGAACACCCCACAAAAACTCTTCCTGCCATTTTGGAGATGCTCTGATCCAGATCACATATTATCCCATCTTAATTTCACAGAGATCTTTATGATAACTCATTTGTTTTGCTTCCCACACAAAATTTTCAAAAACTGAGTGTTCCCTTGTTGGCTAATATATTCCAAACCTTGACAAGGGCAATCAATATTATGCACTTCACCATTTAGTGGTTTTAATATTGTGGCTGATCAGTATATTTACATTGTAGGTTCCACAACCTATACCTATATTCTATACATTACAGTATAATGATATACTAAAACAACATGACAAAATGGGCGTAATCCTTAGGTTTAGGTAGATTCAAGCTTTTAGGACACTTTTTGAAAGGTGTCCTTGACGAGCCTCCGAGAGCGTCTGACTGAATGTTCTTTTTATTGGGTTATCGTGCACAAATCAACAAATAGGGGAAGAGAGTGGGTTAGAGCTAAAAGGGAAAATAAGTCAGCTTCAGAAATTAGGTACACAAGAACATAAGCAGTAAAAGCATGTGGGGAGAAAAACACACCCTAACCTTCCTCAAGCCAGTAAATGGATGTATTTCGGGCCACCTTGTCTAAACATGGCATTAGTATCAGACTCGTTAGACCAACTGAATCGTCAGCTTGATCACACGCTTCACCAAACGTGCACAAACACGTCTGAAGGGCTGTTGCACAACGTCTGCAAAACCTACAAATTACCGCGGAGTTACCAAACATTTGCACAGGGTGAAGTTTCACACCCCGTTTGATTGGCATTGGTTTGGGCCAATGCCATCGTACTGTTACGAAGATGCATCGTTTCAATTGCACAAATATGTGCTGGGCGGTGCTTCATCCCGGAAGCATGAACCGCGATGTTTTGAAAAGGTTCTTCATTCGAAACTTTTGCCTGTTTTCAAATATTACGCAGTTTTAACGCGTGTAGGGGGTGCTTTAGTTAAATGTACAATTGTAAGACATGAAGTATGTTATTATATTTGGTTGAAGTAGCTATTGGGTTTTCCGTTAAATTCCACGTTAGATAGGCTTTGGTGGCTAGCATGCTAGCCTGCTAACAGTGTAAGTTTCAAAAGTAGAAAGTGAGATACGTTCCCCTACACACGTCTGAAACGACCATGCCGGGGGGCTTTCAAGCACCTGACACCTTCTCAGGTGATGAAGACGAAGATCGGTTCGGTAGTAGGAGCAGGGACGAACATGCAACTTCAAATGAGAAAAGCAAGAGGACGAATCGATATCCATTCGTCCCTTCTCAGATATTCTGGAGAGACAACCAGTGGCCAGCCCGGATGTGCTCCATGTTATGCTGCCTGGTCATTTTCTCCTTTATTGCTGTCCTCGTCTCCTTTCTGTATATCATTCTGAAAGGTATGAACTTTCACGTTTATCCACGTTCATTTTCGCGAATCCTGGTGTTTGACCCTGCGATCAGAAGGTCGTGGGTTCAAATCCCATTACTTCCAGCTGCAGCACTGAGGTACGCTTGGGTATCGTCCTAACACCCTACTCCCCGTATGCTGTGTTCCTAGTTGCCCACAGCTTCATTTAGTTAATGCGTCAAATGCAGAGAACAATTTCGTGTTGTTCACCTTGTTCTATGGTCTGTTCGTGTGTGACGAATGGACACATTGCATTTTACGTTTAACTCACTTACCTTGACAGCTTATCTTTGCTTATTCAAGACGTTGGTCAATTTCCAGTTCTGCTGTGTTATTTGAGGTAGTTAGAGGGGAAATATCACATATGCAAGTGATGAATGCCATATTTCAGTATAACTTTACTTATATCACTAGGCTATTCTATCAGTCATATTGGACCTCTCATGCCTGATAAAAGTTTTTGAACCCATTGTAGCCCTATAATGTGTATTTTCTGGTCCTGGATTCTGATAGTCCAAAACAATTTGGCAACCAATTAGGGTTTTTTTTTAAAATAATGAACTTAGTTAAAATCAAAAATTTTTAGAAATGTATCTAAGGCTTTCCTGTTCCAATTGTTTTTATTTTATTGTCCTCCAGATCTACGAGCTGAGAAAATAACTACTGAAGATGGAGCAGAAATAAGACTTTTAGGTATGTCCAAGACACAAGCTTTATATGTTTTTAAGCCTCTGCGGTTGCAAAAATGCTAAATGTGTCTATCTGTGCTTCAATCTATTTCCAGGATTTTGGAGTGTGTTGGTGATATCCTCCTTGGCTGGTGTGCTGTGTTGCAGTTTCTCCTGGACTCTTACCTACTTTGACTCATTTGAGCCTGGGATGTTTCCTCCGACTCCACTTTCTCCAGCCAAACTCAGGTAAATTAGACCAGGCCCGTAAGCCTGCCCCAAAAACCTGTATGTAAATCCTGTGCATAATTGTTAGAAAATATGAGAATTCTCAAGCAGCCAGCTAATCACACTCCCAATTATTAACCAGCTGCTTTAATTGCATAGTGTGCTGCATTTTGATTGTGGCCGATATTAGTAAGTCACTTCACACTTGGTGCATAATGTATTCCTTTTCATTCACACCTGCTCAGCATTGATCTGTTACTAGCTTTGTGAGGAACTCCATTTTTCCAGAACAGGCAACACTCCACAGCATCAGTGTAATAGCTGAGATAGGAACAGAGTGGGTGTTATAATATGATGCCGTGACTGGTCCTCGGTTTTGGAAGTTATTCAGCCATTTTTCTCATTTCGCTGTTAGCTATAAGCTCAGAGGCTGCATGTCAGCTGGTAAAATAGAACATTAGTCTTGTTTCTTCACGCCAGTCGGGCTGGCTCAGGCAGGAGCTCACAGGGAGCTTGGATGAGAACAGAAAAGCAATTTTCCTGTAATTGGTTTCCATCATGCGACCAGAATGCTAGAGCCCAGCAGAACATTTAAAATCTCCACAAAATTGGCCTAGTGGGATTTAGTGATGCTCCAAGCTCCATCAAACATGGATGAGCTTTATCCCTTCTAACTCAAAACTTTCCCTGGGATATGAAGACATGGTGAAATTTGTGGCCTTGGTTCTGAAGTTATTTTATTGAAATTTATTTTATTTTATTTATTTTTTAAAACTAAGTGTGCTAACAGCTTACACCTGATATTTTTACTTAGCAAAACAGGCATTAGTCTAAAATGTCACCATGTTGGTACTGTCTGTCTACATTTAATCCACAGATTAATCCATATTATTTTATGTTTTGTTATAATTTCTCTTGGCTGTATTGTTTGTCAGGGACAGATGGGGTTAAAATGTGACGCGATTCAATCAGTCAGGGCCAGACATTTTGTCCTTTGGTATCTAGGGCAACACTGATGCCAGTTATCAAGGAACACCATTGTTGCTGCTGTTGGCCTGCAGTGTATACCCTCTCATTGATCAGGGCCATCAGAGCCCACTTTTATATAAACTTTCACACTCCGTCCCATTTAATACTGCTCTATCTTCAGCCATCATAATTGGGCCAGTAAACAAGAATATATATATCATCACTCAGTTCACATGTGGTCAAGCAAGTCTCACGTTGAATGCTGAGCTCAAAGCTCAGTCAGGCATGATGCTTAATGGCATGTTAAATGAGCCCTGAGTGTTTCCCATACGCCTCAGAGTCTCGGCTCCACTGTTTATTTGCCATTTTAGAGGCACAGCCTAATAAGTTCCCCAGACTATTTCTGCATTGTACAAAACAGGAACCCGTCTCATTATATTTAGGGGTTGTTCATACACACGTCTAAAAGACAAGTGAAGCCACAAATTTATTATTCGCAGCAGTTATCATAACCCTGATTTTGTTAAGCACATAATGTAATCTAAAGTTTTCATTTATGGTTTAGCTTTAGTTCCAGAATTTTCAATATTGTCTCCCCTTCTATCTAACAAACTTTAGACTTTGCTGGAGGTATTTAATGAGAGGATAACAAAAAAGGCAAGTTGTATCCTATAAAGAACAGTGTACAATTTTATCTGGATGCCTGGCTTCAATTTTTTATCCTTATTATGTGCTTCAGCTATGGCTCCACAGAAAAGTTACCTGACTGACAATCATTTTCTGCGATTAAAGGTCTGTTTAATCTATAACGCTTCAGAACATACTGGTATTCAACTGTTGTTATGTTAAAGCATTCACACAATGTTTAGGTTTTTAAGTGAGAAAACTAACCTCCCCAAACCTTATGGTTATTTATTTATATATTTAGTCATTTTGTTACATCATACAGTGTCAGAAACTACATAAGAAAGTCTAAGGTTGCTTAACAACTCTGTGTAGTACACTACACGACTTCAGCCGTGTAGTTCTAGTTCAAAACTATTGAAACAAATTACAGGTCTTGGCTGATTGACCACTGACTAGGCTCATTGGGAGTAAGGGAAATGGTGTAAATATCATTTTGTACCACACTGTTTTTGGTGCAGGTTTATGGGTTCCAGGGGTCTTGATGCTGTACTGTTTTCTCTGTTTTAGAAGGGACATTTACAATAAACAAGCTATGACAGGCCATTTTCTGAGTCAGGCCTGGTTTATGAAGTCTGCCACTGAGTAAGGTGCTGAGGTTTCATGAAGAATTTATGAGCATTTGTTACAAGCATTTTGGGTACATTGAAAAGATGGCACTTGCCTGCATAAATTCAAACAAGAACCCATGTGTTGTATAATATTAATTTAATAATTTAGCATTATTAAATGAGATGTATTGGCTTTTAATGAATGAAGACATTTGGGCCCACATTTCAGTTCCTCACCCTCATAACTGTATAACAGGTGTATACTATTCCAAGTCACCGAAGTCCAGTTATAAAATTTCATCCAAGTAAAAGGTCCGAATTGAAGTGCCACTTGTGTCTCATAGCCTTCCCCTTTGTCCACATTTTCATATGGTTTCCACAATATTTGGTGTTAATTTCCAAATCAGGAAACTATTTTACCATAAACAAAAGGACTCCCAGGCAAATAAATGTAAAAGTTAAAAAACGCATTTCTTTATCGATCAAAACGTGTTGTAAACTATGTTTTTCACTCGGATTGGCTGGGTTTTGGATCTGTATCTATCCTGACGGATTGGTTTGGGGCGGGTTTTAAACTAAGCTGACCCGCACAGCACTAGTTGATAATAAACCAAGAGCTCATTGGGAGCTGAAAGAACCGGCTCTCCTTTGGGAGTAGTGCCACAAGACCCGAACTTCCCATCACTAGTAAAATAACGAGTGAAGCTATTGTCGTATTAACTGGAATAGCAGCAACCGCTGTCAGTAGCCACGACCTTCCAAAATAATTCTCCATAAAAATGACGTAATCTCGTGAATTTCCCAGACTGGTCGAAAGTCCAGAGAGAACTATCACTCGGTCTGGATCCCAACAGAGGTCCGCCATTTGGTGATGCCTGCTATATAGCATGAACCAAAGTGGTTTAATTGTATTTACCAAAAGTAAATACCAAAAGTATTGTAAATACCAAAAGTATTTATTGCATAATGATAAGAACATGAACAGGAGTCATCAACAGGTAATCTGGTGTAACCATAATTGTCATAATAGAATAGAAAAGCTGCTTGCAGCGTCATTTGTCCAGTGATCACAGGCATGCTCTCATGTGGGAAGAAATGTGTTCTCTAATTCTCCTGATTGGCCAACATGGTAGAACATCATTGATCATGTCTGGGAGGCTGTGATGAACTGTGGGGTCAGACCATTGCCATGTGAGGTATTATCTAATCACACACCAGTGCCTCTCTTATGCCTGGCCCAACCTGGCCTTCACACGCAGCCCTATTGACCAGCTGCCAACTGAATGGGTGCATATCGACTGACCCTGACCATATCGGTCTCTAGACTCTCAACATACTTTCGCCCAGATATCTCACTACAACATTTTGCATTTGTTCAATTTAAATTCTTCACAGTGGGTTGTAGCAGCTTCTTATCTGAGTGCAGCCATGAGAAGATTCAGGTTTGGAGACTTGAACTTGTTGACAACAAATACACATCGTTCATCCAATCATTGTCAAGACATCGATCTGGTTTTTCACTCACTGTTTTTAGCACGAATGTTTGTTTTGTTTGTTTGTCTCCAAAGAAACCTCTGAAGTTTAGTAGGACTAAGAGAGAACATTGGACAATTTGGCTGTTTTAGCACTGAAAAGACATGCCAGTCCAGATAGGCAGTGAACAGTGCATTTTGTTCATTTTCTAATTAGGCATTTAGCCTTTCAGATGTGCATGATTTCTTGGTTTGCTATTCATATGCCCTGGCACAGATCTTGTGCACTGTGCAGAAAATAGCCCAAACTGTAGCAGTTGTCCTGAAGTGACTGAAACACTCCTTAGACCTCCCTCTTTGTTGCAGAAATATGATTTCCTTTTGGGGTGTTGGCTTTTTAAGGCCACCAAATGGAAGACTGAAGGATAAAACACTGCCTATAAATTACTCAAGCCATATAATGCACCTGTGGCTTGAGACAAATTATGCCTTGTGGTTTCTGTTTCATGAGAATTAAGAATAATGCATTCAACATTATTTCCAGGGGAGAGTGATTGGAAATTTGGCATTGCTGTGGGGCTGATAGACCAAAACTCATAGCTTGGTGTTGTATGTTCCACACCTGTTTTTCTAAAACAGAGATTAAAGTGGATGTGAGTTAAGTAGGAAAACCCTAACATTTGAGGGAAAGAGGATCTTCAGGAACAGAGTGTTGATTTTTGTGTTGACCAGAATGAATCCATTATGAATTGTCATTCCAGCATTTAATAAAATTTCTTTAATTTATTGTAGTACATTGTTTTGTAAATCAGCAAACAACATGAGGGTTAAATACAACTAAAGAAAGACACAAGTCCAGCATATAAGATTTAGATTTAATTTTTTTGCCTATATTGTCAGTGAACATGTATATAGTGTTATGAGATGGTGTGCAGTATACAAGAAGATGCAAGTTACAACATCAATTTTGCAATAAATAGACTACAACAATGTAACAGCAAAATGTGATGTAAATATGATATTACCCATTAGGCAGTTAGCAGCATTGTACAGAGTGGACTGACAGAATGAAAGAAATAGTACAACAATTAGATAAAACAGCATTGTAATCATATAGGATGTAAACATTCCAGAAAGATTATTGTTGCAATATAAGCATGATCTTGCCCAAGAGGCAGTGATATTTCAGCGAAACCTTGATCGGGTCCTTGTTAATTGCCCTCTCAGGATAGTGTTGCTACCATGTGCTGCAGTGATAGAAGGACTGGGACCTGGAGACCACTAAATTGGACGAAAAGGAAAGCACATTAGAGAAAGCCTTTGATCACTGCACTAATATCCAGACTCGGCATTATAAAGACCTACTGGACAGCCACAGAGACTGAAGCCTGCTCCTCCATTATCATGACTCTGAGTGGTGTCATGGGACACCAAGATGCTTCGTAATGGTGTTTTTATGAGCTTTTGCTCAAGGGTTTACAAGCCACTGAACACACCTCTCACATTGCACACTTAGTGTTTTACAGCTGATCGGATCAATACAACAACCCATATTTTATACATGAGTTAAGATAAAGAAACACAGTGGAAGTGAGACGAAACCTGTTGGATTGATTAATTATACATGTGTATATGTGTGTGTTTGTTTTTGCAGGAAAATGACAGGCCACTCCTTCCACATGGGCTACAGCATGGCCATTCTCAACGGCATAGTGGCTGCACTCACTGTCGTTTGGTGTCTCATTTAAAATACGCAAACCTCTGCTCCTCAACACCTTAATCTAAACCATCAACAGCATCAACATCAATCAATTTTGGGTAACTAAATAAAGAAAGAATAGATTGTGTATATACATACATGCATACTATTTTGTTCAATTAAGCACAACCTGTTTTTTTTCGTTGCTTTACAAGTGGTAATGTGTAGTTTGGTTAATTCTTATTGTCATAGTTCAATTTGTTTTAACGCACAGCCTACATACTGCAATATTTCTACAGCCAATCAGCATTATGTTATTCAGAACTATTTCCTTCTGTAAGAATGATCATGTCGAGGAAAATCCTTGAAGTTTAAAAAACACAAAACTTCTTTGATTTATAGAAATGTTTTATAGGAAATGCTGCACATTGTGAATAGTTCAAAAGTTTTAATACTTTATAAAATGTCTAAAATAAGCCAGCCTGTTATGTTGGTATGGGTAAAACCTCTGAAATGAGGCTTTATTTTGTCATTTAAGTGTGTGTGTGTGTGTTTTGTTAAGGGCTCTGCCTGCTCTTTTAATTCAGTGATGCAGCACTAATTTTGTACCACCACAATGGCGAACATTAATGTGTGCTTTTTGGCCTTTGATCCAAACCATAATTTGGTTATCAGTGCATCAAACAAGCTACAACTTAACTGCTTTAAGATTAATGAAATGTGCATTTTAATGCTCCTGGAGAGCAGAGCCCTTTTTCATTGTGCTTTTTTAAGGCACACAGGTGTTGATCAGATGAATTTGGTAACACTAATGGCTATAAAGAAGGTGATGGAGAGAGACATTTAATGTATTTCTTTTTGACCACAGCAGGACTTGATAACTTTTTGTTTGAAACCAGGTTATCAGGCTCTGTAAGGAGTCATTGTAGTTGACGCTATTGCACTGCCCGGTTTCCTCAAATCACTCTGGGACTTCATTTCTTTTCTTGTTTTGTTTAGTGATATTTTGTCTGCCAGGCAAAGATGGCATGAAACTTATGTGCTTTTTCATTTAAAAGACTATATGAACAGGCATTTAGAGTCCACATAGATGGCTTATTTGTGTCTTCTGAACCCTGGAAATGCAGCTTAAAGGGACGTTCACACTTGGCGTCTTTTTTGACAAGAAAAAGTTGCCAACGGCGCTTTTTCAGCAAAAAAAAAAAAAACTGGCAGCGTCCGTTACAAGAAGCAGCTGAGGCAGCGTCTT
>JBBMFX010000101.1:3098573-3109303 GCA_037832545.1 Rhabdalestes septentrionalis | reverse complement strand
CAAAATTAGGTAGTAGTTTTATGCATTTAAAAAGTAAAACGGGTCGGTGCTGACCCTAACACAAGAGGAAGGTTAAATCTGCACATCAAAAGATCTTCCCTGTTACTTATTATTCAAGTTGCAAAAACACCTGCAAGGGATTATTAGCATAGAAGGAGATACGACTGGTGTGTTTTTATGTGCCTTACTCAGTATGAAATGTGGGTTTTCCCTAAATGACGATTTGACAGCTTTCTCTATTGTAAATGCACACAGAAATCTTTTGCCCTAAAGGATCTTTAAACACCTGAAAGGTTTGAGAGTTGATGAGTGCTGACATCACAACAAGGGGATGAAATGTGTAGGCTTGAGCATTATTCACAAGCTTTTGTCCAAATCTTTTGACAACTGCTCACGTTTTAACCCTTTATTGCTGAGGCAAAGTACATCCAGTTCTGATTTTTAAACAACTCTTCACTTTAACACACCTGTTATTAATGTTATCATGGTACCAACATTTCAGTATTCAGTACCAATACCAGTGAAAATCCACGGTTCTCAGTACCAATTTCGGTACCAAAGCAAAACACAAATATATGAATTGAACAACAAGCTATTTTTATTAATAACATACAATAATTACATGACTGAATATAGACTTTTCTCATTTATAAACTTATAACATTTGTATTAATTAAACAAAATATTTTTCAACTGTATAAACTGCCACTTGATCCGTACAACAGCTCAGTTTTTGAGCGTTTTTGTCATTCTTCTTCGGTTGCTGAAATGCATCTGCAATCATTGTCGTGGTCTTCCTCAGCCTGTAGCTGTAAATTGAAAATATAATATCCTTTAGTAATACAATTTTATATGTAACTTTTCATTAAATAATAAAGCTCAGCTTTTATAATAAATTTAGATAAGATTACTTATATTAAGCAGCTATTATTCTTAATGTAAATTGTATTAAGTGCGTGTATAAAATAAAATTCACACACATTACTGTTTACTCACTGTAACTTGATGTTAGATAACATATGAAGTCATGTAAATGAATGGTATCTTACTGTAAAGCTTTACCAAACTATACAGGACTGTATTTGACTGGACTTCATAACATAGAACTTTTTTTCTGATGGACCGATTTTAAAGATTTAAACATTAACCATACATTTGTTCTCTAACACAATTTGGCTACACAGGTCATTTAAAAGCCTCTGGTGCGTAGAAATAGTGCACTATTATGTCCTGTTTTAAACGGCGTAGGAGCATTAAATAGTTAATAAAGAAACGTTATCTTGCTACTAGCGTTAGCATAGCCGCACTTATGCTAACGATTAACTAAGCAAATAGCAATGTTTATTTCAATCCGCCATTCAAATTAATATAGCGTATATTTTTTGGAACAAAAGCTCTAAATATAAAATAAAATTCAAACTTACCTTCTTGAATTCTTTCGTTAAGTCTGGGTGACGGTCTTTGTGGTGTTTTGTAAGGTTTCTCCTTAGCCATAAAACGTCGATGACACTGCTTGCATAATGGATTCTGTTGCCCTTATCATCAGCTGCAAAAACAAAATACTTCCACATGCGTCTCTGTCCTACTTTCTTTTCAACGAGCGGATTCAGAGCCGCGTCTCTGTGCTTTTACGAAGAAGACGCCACTGATAGCGCAGCAAGAACCGGGTTGCCCGGATGCTCTGTACTACCGGTACTTCACAACACCTGGTACCATAACATTTAAATTTTTTTAGTAGCGACTTGGTACTGAAGTACCGGGGCTTCTGACAACACTACCTGTTATGTAACCTTTTTTTTTAAAGGGTACTAATAAAATTAAGGTTGTCATCTTCTTTGTTTTTGTATGTAATGAACATTAATTCATTTTCTGAAACCTCTTGATCCTTAAAAGTGTCGTAAGTACCCTGAGCCTGTACCGTGGTCAACAGGCACGAGGCAGGGACTCACCCTGGGTGAAGTACCAGCCCAACACAGTGCATACATGCATACACCATTCATTCTTACACTTACACACAAGATAAATCCCCAGTTCAACTGACATATGTCTTTGGACTGTGGGAGAAACCAGAGACCCCGGAGGAAACCCACGCCACCATGAGCGGAACACACAAACTCCACACACACATCGTCAGGACCCAAGTTCAAACCACCAAGCCTGAAGATGTGGGGCAACAAAGCTACCTACTGTGCCACCATGGAGCCCAGGCAAAGAACATTAGATTAGAAAATGGAAAGTTATGTTGTTTGTGTCATAATACATTGAGCTAGTGAAGACAAGCTATAAGGACAAAAGTATTGAAACACCTGTCTATTACACTGACCGGGACTAGATTTTAATATGGTTTTGGTCCCACCTTTGCAGCTAAAGGGTGTAAGTAGTCAAATCTTGTATTGCCGGAGCTGAGCTAGATTTTAATTTGTTAAATAGGACAATCAAGGCACATGCATAGTCACTGAATGTATCACGAACACAACTTTACAGGGTTAACAGGGTGGAAAACAAAACTGGAGGTGAAATATATTCTTAAAGAGCAGATCTCCACTTACAGTAATGTGATATAAAAAAATCAATCAGGCCATATCTATCTAGCTTACAGTAGAAAAGTTAAATAACATGATTCATTACACATAAAGTAACAGCTAACGGATTCATTACACAAAAACATTAAAGCAAAACATTGTAAGCCTTTTTTCTTTTTAATTTCGGCGACTAAGCTTACAGCTGAATGTATCTAACAAATAATTGGATATTTCATAGTTAAAAAATTATATTCATATCGCATAAACTGTTTATCTCTAATTCAGTACACACAGCCACGTTCATGAGGAAGATTGCTGACCTCACAGTTGTCCAGAAGACAGTCACAGATGCCCTCAACAAGGAGGGTAATCCACAGAAGGTCATCCCTGAAGGGGCTGACTATTCACTGTATTGAAGCCTTTTCAGGGAAAGTGCTGTAGGAAAATATGCACAAGCAGCAGGATTGACCACAGCTTTAAGAAGACAAAGCAGAGACGATTCATGAACTTGGGAGAGCTTCAAGATCTGTGGACTGCATAAAGAGCCACCACACGCAGATTATGTAGGAAATGGGCACATTTCTAGCATCCTAGCAAGTCACTCCTGAACCAGAGACAATGTCATAGACATCTTATCTGGGCTGAGGAGAAAGGAGAAAGAAAAAAGAATCTTTGCTCTTTTCAGATGAAAGTGTGAAGCCCAGTGTGAAGTTTCTGCTGTTGTAATGTCATCTGCTGGTGTTGGTCTAGTGTGTTTTACCAAAACTCAGCCATTTACAGGATATTTTACAAAACTTCATGCTATTTCCTTTTCCAGCACCTGCCTACAGTGTCTAACTACTTCTAACTGGTTTGCTGGCCATAATATTACTGTGCTTGATTGGCTAGCCAACTCGCCGCGCCTTAACCCCACAGGGAATCCATGGGTTATTGTCAAGAGGAAGATGAGAAACAGATGAGCTGAAGGCAGAGGCAACCTGGGCTTCAGTAACGCCTCGGCTGTGCAGCAGTCTGTGCCACCACCAAGTACTAAGTGAATTAATACACATACTTTTCAGAAGTTGGACATGCCTGTATTGTAATTCCATTTTTGATTGATCTTGTAAAATATTGTTTTATTCTGAGGCTCTAGGCTTTTTTTATGAGTTGTAAGCCATAATTTAAACAAAAAGGGGCTTTAAATATTTTACTTTATGTGTAATGAATCTGGAATATACAAATATTAACTTTTTTAATCAAATTATGAAAAAAACTTTTTTGATGTAGGACTGCAATTTATAAAAACTAAGATATTACCAAAGCCCTTTTTCCAACATTACCCTGTTAAAGTTTATGCTAATGTGTTTCACTTTGGTCTGTCTTCTACAATTAAGAAATAATACATTTGCCTTAAATAGACAGCACTGCCTAGGCTGCTGCAAGAAGGTATTATGAACTTTCAGTAGGATTGTCCCAGTGCTGAGACCGGCAACATTCTTTCTGCATGGAGTTTGCATGTTCACCTCATGACTGTGTGGATATTCTAGTTTCCTCCAACAGTCCAAAGATATCCATGTTAGACCCTTCCCTAAACTTGATTCTACCTCACTTTTAAATAAATCTTTTTTTTTAACTACCCTGATGATGCCTTTAAGGTCTTTAAAAGCAGTGTTTAACAATTTAAGACATGCTTCAGATCTTTTTTTTTTTTAAGACAAGTTTTAGAAAAAAAAATTGTGTCTGAAATTCCAGTCAGGTTGCGCCGAGACAGGCTGGTCTGTGTTGTGAATGACCTCAGGCTTAGTGCTGATGCACAAAATCTTTCCATTTTACTCTTTTTATATCAGTGGAGCTTTTGATACAGTTAATCACAAGATTCTTATCTACATCTAGGCAACTGGGTGGGCCTCTCAGGCACAGTTGTCAGGGCGCTCCCAGGTCCTTTAAAAGTCTTAATTAGTGTGAAATTACATTTTGCAAATTAAGCACTAATTAAGTATTACACTGTCTTACATTCAAACAAATGGGATCTTAGATTTTAAGTTACTGACATGTGATTCTTTATTTGATTTGGTTTTTGCAACGAAAACATCTGGGAAATCGTGAAATAGATGTGAGCTACGTTGCAGTGTGTTTGTATTTTGATGTTATCTGGGCATGCACATTCAGACTAATTTTGATATTCAACTATCCCTAAGAGTTAATAGAAAACTATTCTGTTAATTACACAGAAGGGTAAGAACAAATGTAGAATTACACTCATTTTAATGCTTTTATATACTTTTATGTGGTGTAAAATGGTGCACTAGGCACACAGGAAAAGGAACAATTGAGTCTATTTGAAAAGTTATATTATTGAAAAAACATACACGGGAAGTCTTTTGTTCACTTTGGGTTAAATACTGGGTTTTCAATTCTAATAAAAGAGGTTGCCCTAATGAGCTAACTCTCATACAAGAATTCTGGTAGGCAGTGATGACTCATGATGATATTTAGCTAATTGGTCAGTTCCAGTGTCATAACAATTGGATCATGATCTATTACTTTCCTCCCTATTCACTCCACCCAAAATATAATAATCTAATGAAAAAGTATGTTTGTTTTTAAAATGTTGTGTATCTTCTGGAGATATTATATGAATAGAAATTGATTTTACAGTGATTTTGCAATCAAGGAATTAAATGAGTGAAAGTGATATAACTGCACATTTATATACTTATGCAAGTAAATGTATTTACTGATCATAGGTGTGATTTGTGCTCATGACATTATTTCATAATATATATTCTATAATCTGTTGCACTTTGCATTGCATATAAATATTGCTGTACTGGTCAAACAAAAAATATACATACTACATTAAAGTTTAGATCGGGCCCAAAAAATTGACCTGACCCGTGCACCTTGTGCCCGAGCCCAGCCCGGCCCGACACATTAACTGTAATTATCGTCCCGAGCCCGATTTCAATCCGACAATTTTTTTAAATATGTGGGCGTTTATAACACACGTTCTCAACTGTGGGTGCGTTCCTAAACACACACTCCGAGCTCTGAGCACACTCTGGTCCTTTGAAACCGTTTGTAAATTACGAGTGTCTTACTGAAAAATTCTTATAACTCTTCTAACTATTACTATTCTTGGGGCAGCTGGATGAAGGTTGTGGGTTTGAATCCCAACTGATATTGTCACCACTGAGGTACCCTTGAGCAAGGTACCATCCCCTCACACTGTTCCTTGTGCCTCCCAAATTTGTGACAACCCCCTGCTTCACTTGGTGACTGGGTTAAATGCAGAGAAAGAATTTCACATTTTTCACATTGTGCTGTGTGTTCATGTGTGACTATAAGGGTTAATAACTTCAGTTGTCATAAATAGGAAAGGTATTGCCAACCAACAACAAAACCTTTGCCTGATATTGTAGGTGTTGTTGCACTTTTACTGTGTTACTGTTGACCGTATTGCTTTTCTTTCATTTTTATCAGGCATGACCTGCCAGGCTCGCACTTCATACACGGAGGATGAGGTCCTGTGGGGTCATCGTTTCTTTCCTGTCATCTCCCTGGAGGAGGGCTTCTTCAAAGTTGACTACTCACAGTTCCATGGCACCTTTGAGGTTCCCACACCCCCCCACAGCGTCAAAGAGCAAGAAGAGAGTTTGCTTCTGTCCTCGCCCCTCACTGCCCCTTCGCTGTGCCACAGCACGGGTGGCCTGACTGAAGGCAGCGGGACACTGGAGGGTCTGGAGCTGCAGAGTGACGCCGAGACTGCATCGGTCAACATGGCCGCCCCACTGGCCAGCACCAAGCTCCCAGCCAAGCTGCAGAAGCTGACAGGCCGGGACGGAGGTGGCCGGGAAGGCATGCCACGTAAGCTGCTGCGCATGAGCTCAGAAATCACTTATAACCTGGGAGACCTGCCCGTCAAGCTCCAGCGGATAAGCTCCGCCCCTGGTGTAGCCGAAGAGAGGTTGCCGCCTATCGGATCTCTCCTCAGCCCCATGGAGGACAAGCTGCATTCCAAGCTGGGGCTGGTGGGCGGTATCGAACCCATCAGCCAGTCGGTGACAGATCTCCCCCCCAAGCTCCAGCGGTTGGCAGGTGGGGTAGGGGGGGTCGGGGTTGGGATTGGGGGAAGAATGGACGGTCACCTGCCACCCAAACTCCGGAAGATGAACTCAGAGAGGTTCACAGGGTTAAGTCTGAAATAAACTGACTCGCCATTTACCTCCTTGGTAGTCACAGCTCAATAAAACGGACAATAATGTGAAAATGACACTTCAGGATAAAATTCACATATACGCTATTACAAATGCAGTCAGTCACAGAAGACATGTTCAGTGAAGACGAGTTTGCTTCTTTACATTTCCTCTGCAGCTATAAGGCTAATGTAGTCAAACAAGTGATGGAAGATTAGAGCTCCTGGTTTAGCATTATGCAAACTGCACGCCTAACCCTCAAAACTTTGCCTGAAACCACATCATCTCAAACATTTTCTGACACAAATTAAATTGTGGATTGTGTTCTCAGTAGGCGATGTACTAGTTTTCACATATCTAACGGTATGTCCGTACCAGAAATCACCAAAAGCAAATCTAGTTGACATTAAGGATTAGACATTTGTTTGCTGGTGATTGTACATTTCCATTACTTTTTACCAACATTAGCCTTGTTGCACAAAAAAAAGTCCAAACTCAAAACACCAAGCATGCCTTGGCAGACCAACTGCTTTTGGAGTGAAGCTGATGTTGTGTAAATGTAATTTTGGACTGAAGTGTCACTTGAAATAAGAAACATTTTATATATGAATCAGTATTAACCTGATATTCCTCAGCACAACCCGGCATGTTTTTATTACACCAAGAGCATGAACAACTCATATTTAACAGATAATTGATACAATCTACATTGTTTAACAGTGTTTGACAAGGACACACAGCCTACAACTTCTTGTTGGGGCTTTGCTGTTCTAGTAATATATTTATGTTCAACCATTACTACATCTAGAGTTTAGACGAAGGACATCTCACTACATACATGTTAAAATGTTCTTGAACGTCTCTGCTCCTCACTTTATGGTAAGAAATGCAAAAAGTTAGTGGCTTCTGTTAATGCCAGAGTTATTTCTGAGGAATGGATTCATGGACATTTCAGTGTCCCCCCAACCCTCCCTCCCTCCCTCCCCACCCCCTACGTTTCCTCTCTTGCATGTTGAGTATCTAGCATTTCATGACCAAAAACGGATGACTTCAAAGAATAAGCCTTAACTTGTAACGAGTTTCTACACTGTATGATGTTTCATTAATGATTGTTTTTCTCTCTTTACTGTACAACAAGCCACAGTACAGTGAGACGTATGTTCTCTCGTTTCGACTGGGTGCTTTATTGTCTCTAGCAGATGGACAGGGTGCAAAATGAGAAGAGGGGAGGAATGATTGTGTTTGTTTTACACACACTTTAAAGAAAACCTAACCCTGTTAACGACAATGTTAGAAATTTTGTGTTTGAAAACTGAAGCAATAATTGTTCGGATTTTGGCAACACATTTGACTGGACAATCTTGTATCTGTGTTACGTAAACATTCGTCGGTTTTGCGAGTTTTCAGTTCGAACGGCCAAAACTGAATGTAGAGATTTGCATAGTTTGTAACCATTTGAAATAAATGCACAAACCAAATGTCAGTTTGTTGTGAGTAAAGGCCACTGAATTGGGAGGCCTCTGGGCTAGAGGTGTTCCAGAGATAGTGCTTGTCTGAATTGGCGGCGTTTTGATGTGCTCTGACCTTGCTGTCTGGAAGACTGACAGATCTCTGGGTGAGACAGCTCTTACTCACCCTTTTGGAAGGACTTTTGACCAAACGCCATATGCCATCATGCTTTTGTTTTTCATCTGCATGGAATGTGTCTCTTATCAAAGGCTCACAAGCTTTTACGGCTGAATGGTTGAATGGTTTGTTGTCATATCAAAATCACAATTTGAAAGAGTACAAATCTCAAGCGCTGCAATCTTAACTACATGCTACTATGGCAACTTAATTTCTCAATCAAAACTTTGATCACGATTAATGTTAATTAATACAGGATTAGTTTGAACGTAGTCTGCAAAGGGAGCGCTGTTAGTGCTCAGGGTCTCACAAGTGTGTGCTTGTAATTATATTTATTCCACTAGTCATCAAAAAAATAGCTACATAATTCAACAAGTAATATAATCAATAGTCATATACTGCATTCATGGTATTCTGCAGTAATGGATGAAGAATATCCTACTTAAGATCAATGTCCATTGTCGAGCTGAATTATCGCTGTGCTGGAGTTTACCTTCAACAGAAAAGGATAAATGAACCTACATTTTGAGCCAAAAACCTAGAACAGCAGCACAAAAAATCTTAAAAGGGGCATCTTGCTGTCCCATAAGAGTATACAAGAAAACTGGGTAAGAACACCTACTGGCAAATCTTGATTTAATTTCAAATCATTATTATTATTGTTATTATTTCTTCAAAAAGCTTTGTGTCTTCATGATTAAAATCTAAATGAACTAAGGTTTGGAAGGTCACTGAAGCTCTGCCTTACGTTTTTGCACAACACCACCACTCCATCTCCTCCATGTTCCTCAGTTCTTTCTCAGCTCTGTTTCTGTTCATTAAAGGCTGACTCCTGCTTTCATTCTCATGTAGAAGTGGTCCAGCGCTCCAGCCTCAAGTTCTCTCCCACCCTGGGGTTTTGCACTTTTCTTTTATAGTTTTATAATATGTTGATGGAATGGTCTGTACGTACATATTAAATAATATTGTCTTGTCTATATGCTAAAGGGGACCTTTTACCCCTTGTCTCAGGAGACATCTTAACCCTAAAGGTTGAAATTAGCATTTTTCCTTCAAAGGAAAAGATTTCCAAACCAAATATTAATGTTGTGCTGTTTTCTGCCTCACCCGAGAAGTAATTGCACATAAAGGCATGGATTGCTGTTGTTTAATAACAAGAAATCATACAAACTGAATGAACAAAACGAGGAAAAATAGGAAGGGGGCCATACATTCTTTCCCTCAGTATTGAAAGATACATGTACACAACAGATATCAGACATCAGGAAGGCAATAGTATTCTACATGGCGAAAAAATCAGGATAATCTAAATGTTCTTCAAGATATCTTCACAACATTTCTTACAATATTTAGTCTGTCTGAAGTTTGAAAACTTTTACAAACACTTTCTTATACTGTGCTGCACTAAATCAAATGAAAATGAAAAAATTATGCTCATTTTAGTATGAAACTTGCAGTCAGTGTTCTTTCCTTGAGCATAATATTCTCAAGAAAAAATAAAGTGGCATAATTCATCATGAAAACAGAACATTTCTCCAGTCAGTGCTTAAAGGTCTAAACCTCAGAATTCCCCCTTTTTTCATTTGAAAATGCCAGCTGTCCTTCACTGTGCCAACATTTGTTACTTGTTGATCGTAAAATATAGGAATATTTTTTACATCTCATGTACCGTTACCGCTCAGGAGATAAGATGGCATTAATTGTTTTTTGATGCTTTCAAATTCAGAATCTAAATTGCACTAGATTGAGTATACAAATCTGGGTCTGACCCTGTTTACGATAAGTACAACTTAATATTGCATCATTATCCAGGTCATAATAATTAGTAATTATAGAAGCTGAAGCTCTTTAAATGGTTGATACAGGCTTATCTTCTCTGTCTAAATGAACGCATTTTAACTCTAACTCTACTATTAATAATAAAACTACCAAACAAAGAAGCTTTTCCCCATTTAAAACCACAACATAAGAGTCTTTGAGAAATTCATGAAAGCAGTCAGGCTAAAAAAAGCAATCTTATTGGTCAGTTTGGTCAGAAGTGAACATGAAACTTCAGTGAGGCCTTCATGAGAAATGAATGAGATAAATAAGAACGTTTTGAGGCCTCCACACAGCTTGGCGTTAAACAAATCTCACAGAGTGAATCCCCAGACATATTAAAGCATTACCTCTCTACAGGAGGCCAATATCCTCAACTTTTATCAGCAGGAAGCTAATTATGAAAATGCCTGTGTGTGTGTGTGTGTGTGTGTGTGTGTGTGTGCATATGTGTGGGAGTATGTTTGTGTTAGTGTGTGTGCATGTGTGTGTATATCAGTGTGTGTGTATATTGTTGCGAGTATACATGTGTGTGTGTGTGTGTGTGTGTGTGCGTGTATTTGTGTGTATGTGTATATGTGTGTGTGTG
>JBBMFX010000101.1:3064932-3091895 GCA_037832545.1 Rhabdalestes septentrionalis | reverse complement strand
CTAAAAGAATTTAAATAAAGAAATGGGAAAGAAAGATCATTTTTAGAAACTTTTTCACACCAACATAGATCGTTTACACTATATGGACAAATGTATTGGGACACCCGGCCGTTACACCACCCGGGATTAAAATGACGGTGCTTTCAAATACATAGACTTTAAAATAGAGTTGGGCCCTATAACAGAGCTATAACTGCCTCCACTCTTCTCAGAAGGCTTTCCATATTATTTTGGAGTATTGTGCCCATTCATTCTGTCGAGCATTTATGAGGTCAGACACTGATGTTGTACAAGATGGCCTGGCTTGCAATTTCCTTTCCAGTTCATCCCAAATGTGTTTGGTGTGGTTGAGGTAAGGGCTTTGTGCAGGCCAGTCATGTTCCTCCACACTGAACTCATCCAACCATTTCTTTATGGAGCTTGCTTGAACAGAAAGGTGCTTCACCAAACTGTGTTCATAAAGTTGGAGTCATGGTGTTGTCCAGAATGTCTTTGTCTGAGGCATTGCCCTTCACTGGACATAAGGGACCTAGCCCAACCCCGGAAGAACAGGTGTGCCCAATACTTTATCCACATAGTGTAGTTACAAATGGTAGTGTAAAAATGAATGATGATAGCATTCGGTACATAAACACAAAACATTTAGAGTAGACCTAAGGCAGCAAAATACATTTATAATATGGACCCTATACACTGTTAGTTTTTGCTTACCTCTGATCCAGTCAACCAATGTGTTCATGCTTTGATTTCAATAGAGTGGCTGAGATCTGCCTACTGACTGCTCAGTCACCGTGCTGACCAAAATCACATCCAGACTACAAACAGTAACATAATACAAAATATGTACAGTGTCAATGTTTTACACCATTAAAATGTAAGCTTAGCTACATGACTGTAAATGTGCAATTACCGTTCACGCATACTTGATGTGATGGTATACTTGACATCACAGTTGTTACGCTGTAATTGTTTAGCTTGTTTTGTTTGATCAGAACCTATTTCTAAACAGACCTACAGATAAGTTTAGGGAAGTTTAATTTAAATTAAAACCAACTGTTCACGAGGTCATTCTGTCAGCAATGGATAAATCACACACACATTCATGGTCATAGCAGATTTAATTCACGCATTTCAGATACAAACAACAAAAAATTATCATCCTTCATACATGTTACCACATACCCACATTCACACACTTTAGTAACAAAAAAAGTAAACATGTCAATACAATAAAAATACCTTTCACAAAGCAGAAGGGACTGATAAAATTGTTTAGGTTAGAATAAACAAATCTTGGTTCAGTACATTCAGTGAATACAAGTATAAAAAGAGATCTATGCCAGCTTCTCTTTCTGCATCAGAAATTCATACTGCACACTGATATAAGTAACAGGCCCAAATAAGTCATTTTCCTATTTTCACTCTCCTATTTAGGCTCCAAAATCTTCCTTTACCAAAAACAGATCTTTCTAGGGTGTGAATCTGAGATGTGGTGAAGCATTGCTTAAGGATAAGACATCAGAACTGCTCTCACACAAGGCCTTAAGAGCATATCTAAACCTGCCAGCGTTTTCAACAGTTGTTTAGGGCCTTCCATGAGCTGCAGGACACCTTCCTGAACAGCACGCCACATCTAAACTTAATCCTAAACACAAAAGCTTCTGCCAAAAGACAAAAACAAATTCTTGACATCAGTGTTACGTTACATATACAGCATGTGACATTGATGACAGTGGCATTTAAGCATAGCTTTTCTTTACATGACACTGGCATGTGAAAATATTTATTGATTCGCAGTACATAGATTATGAAAGTGTTACATAGCTTTCGTGGCACTCACACTAAAAGCAGAACCCAACTGCTGAACAGCTACTAAAATGCACAGACACCACCTGCCAAAACGACCATTTCAATTGTTACAGGACGAGAGAGGGGACCACAGATACACCTTTGACATCTTTCTCTCAGTTTCGTTCACTGGTGACATAACCATTCCATAGACAAGTAACAACATTTCCACTAGTAACACGTTTTTTTTCCTAGTCATGAATAAAACTAGTTGTGCAGATCACTATTCTATAAATATATTAAATATGCATATAAGAATACAAGTGGTGTGCTTCCATGGTTAAAATCCATCTGTTCGTTGTAGAAAATAAACATGAATATAATATGCTCATGGTTTTTTTTTTTTTATTGCTCTGGGGGTGTCTGAGATGTAAAGAAAAAAAGGGCAGAAAAGGGAGACAGAGAAGCCAAACAGAAGAACCTGTGACAATGACTTTAAAAAATCCTCCCTGAATACTGACAAATGTCCACAACTGTGCACCTGGAATTTAGGTTGGGTCCATTGTAGGTGCCGGAGCACTGTGGTGAGGCTGCAGGTCAGCAGGGATCCCACAGTGGTTGAACAGAGGGGGAAGGGGGTGCTTCAGCGGACTGGGGCACAGGGGGTCTGCTTGGGGTGAGGAAGAGGAGGACATGGATGTGTTAGGGATGGTTAGGCTGCTTTCTGGCAGGGCAGAAAGTGCAGTGGGCTGGCATGGGGCTGACGGCATGGGTGTAGGGGGTGTGGAAAGAGCTGTGGACATGAGCAGGCCATCCGAAGCGATGAGACTGTGGAACTGGGCAGAATCACTAAGGGGCAGGGCGAGAACACCCCAAGAGCCGTGGGATATGTCCTCATCCCGGTCGAGGGGCAAATCCTCCAGGTCCTCGTCGTGGTCGGCAGTCTTGGGCAGATGACTGGAGGGCTGTCTCTGCGTATCCGTCACATGGTCCACCGAAGAAGGGGGGGTTAGTGGGGGCTGGGGGGAAGACGGTGAAGGGGAAAATGCGTTGTCTGTTGCAGGCAGTAAGCTGGGGTCCAGCTCCAAGTTGGACAGGGTCTCAGCGGACAGACGGGCGCTTAGCAGGTCCACGACGCCACCCTCCATTCCACGACAATCCGAACCTTCCATTGGGCCGAGCTCAGCCATGCCACTCAGACATGCAAGGGATTCTGGGTAGGAGCCCATGGCCTGCAGTACTCGCACCAGTTCCTCAGCTTCCTCAGAAGTGGGCAAAAGTTCACTGGTTTTACCTGCAAAGACATATACACACACCATTATTCTGACCTTCGCAAACACTTGTGTAGATATGAACATTGTACAATACTACAAAGAGTATCTCAAGAGCAAAGTGATCCTCAAATTCAGTTAGCTATTGTTAACCTCACGACAACTGCTATAAAAGTGAAGCTTCAGTCCTGCAATAGGAAGTCTTGAGCAGAGAGGGCAGAGTGTCCTACATTGTTTAGCTATTGTTTGCCCTACAGCAGCAACTTAACAAGAGAGCAGAAATCCAGGCAATCTGTGAAGAGAACCTTTTGATCAGCTGCAAACTAACTATACAACAGCTACTCCAAACAAGAAAGAGCATACTGAAACTTTCAATAATCCAGCTAGCTGTTGGGCTCGTCACTGACCAACCCAAGTATTTAAAAACAATTTTGGCACATGATCTAATGTGCATGTACACCATCTTAACATAAAATGCCTTTCCAGGTCCCTGTTAATATGTTAGATTAACTGTCTGTGCTGTTTTGCTATCTAGTCGGGTAGATCTAGAAAATGCATTCAGTGAATGCTCCATATATGTCCACCTCCAAATGTGATCTGAATGATGCGATCGAAATTCACACACAATTCATCCTGGATGTGTTTTCAATAGAGTTTCAAGCGGTCAAGTGAAATCTGAATGTTATCTGGTCACCAAAATTGTGTGTTAATGAAAGGTGAGAGCAGCCTCAAAGAGTGAGAATCACTACCTTCAAATAGATCAAAGTCTTGCAGGTCATCTGGGAATCGAGGAAGAACATCGGAGAAATCTTCTTGATTCAGTTCCAGGTCATGAGGAATGTCACTGATGTCACTAGTGATGTCATCAGGTAGTTCGTCTGCACTCAGGTCAGGGGTCAAGGGACTTCTGCTAACACAAGTAAAACTATGAGCCAGGATGTACACAGACAACACACACACACACAGATCCAGAGAGGTGTCTACCTGATGCCTCCAGGCTGTACCGGCAGGGTCAGGATAGAGGGCATTCCCAGGTTACCCTGGGGCAGTGCAGGGGGGATGGGCTTCTGAGGCCGGCGCACCACTCCTTTCTTGCTTTTCTTTTTCTGTTTTTTGCTAAGGGCTGGAAGTTTGGTTTTCTTCAACCGTCTGCGCTGCTGCAGCTGCTGCTGGTGATGGTATGTTCTGCGACTGACATCTCCACGGAGGAAGTCATCCTGCACGAGTATATATGCGAAAAACAAGCCCACATTTTCTATATTGTATATTCCACAAGCTCTTACACACACATGTATGAACACGTGTATTCATATAAGATTTTAAATACAGACAGACACACACACATATAGGGCGAGTTGTCCTAATGTGAAATATTTTTTGTAGTTTGAACTTCTGTACTGTATTACAATGTTAAGCCAACATTAAACTACAAAAAAGGGCTGGGAAATGTAACATGCTATCATCACATTAATACATAATTTACTAAATGCAGACAATTATAAATGTTATTGCATATTGTGAGTGTTGAGCTATTTAATGTGGACAAATGTAATGGGACGCCCGTATATATATAGGTTTTTTTGGGCCGAAATCAATAACCAAAACTGAAAAACGAAAAAAAAAAAAATTGTTATTATGAAATAATAATAAGATATTTATTTAGCATTCAGACAATGCGCAATATCAAATAACATTTAAAATAAAATGTTATTTCATATTGGTCCCCTTAGCCATACTCATGAATGTCCTAAAAGCAAGAAAGCTGAAATATTTTATATTAATCACTGAAAAACTTACTTTCCTTTGAAAAAACACTGACAAAACATGCTCATTTTGTTATACATCAGAGCATATAGTGAGAACAGCACAAAATTCCACTTCTATATTTAAACCCATCCTTCAAGCGAGATTTGAACCTGTGATATCTTGATCACAGGGCGAGCGCCTAACCACTATCTGGCACGAGAAGGCCGTGGTTATGTCATCTGTGTCATGATTGCGTCATCACAGTTTTAAAAAATGTTGATTGTCAATAATAAATTTAAACCTGCTCATATTTGTCTGCTCCTATGTTGAAAAGAGTATTAAAAACAATATGTTTAGGTCAGACTTACAGTTGTGATTAATCACGAGTTAACTATGGCAAAAATTAGATCAATCGTGATTCAATATTTTAATCTACTGACAGCCCTAAGATCTATATACACACACATACCACAGCAACCAATTCACTATCCAAGCAAAACTAATGGTGACAGGAATTAGGAATTTAGCTGGCATCTTTTCAGTTAAACCAGGAGAATTTAAATGCATTATAAAGAAGGGAGAAGCTCCATCATCTTTTTCTGTTTTGTGTGCTTAACAGACTGAACACATATGTAATGTGTGTAAAATATATCATCAAGGAACCTCTTGCTCAGCTGACCGGTTAGCTAAATGCAAGCAAGAAAGTATTTCCTCAGACAGAAACAGGACTTAGTGTTTCACAAGTTACAGACTTGGGCTTGTGCTCTTTCATGTACTACAAGGTCAAGAAACGTGAACAAAGAACGCACCATTTTCTTTGCATGCTCCTCACACAGTGGTGTCTGGTGTGTGATGTCGAAGACAGGGACAGAACATTGCGCCCCGTCCGCAAAACGAGCAGTGCAGCTAGAGAACAGCTGCTGGTACCTGTTCTGCAGGATATCTACAGAACACAATCAAGGACACAACAAGCAAGTACAACAAAAACTTTGCTGTTAAAACACATATAACTCTATAATACAAATAGAATAATGACATTAGATCAACTTTTAGGCATGACCAATTTCAAAGGATACGCTTGAAGCAGTGACTCGTGAAAGGCAGGCAGTGGTCAGTGCAGGCTTTCCCGTTAAGGTTGGCTGCACACAGTCCTGAGTCTGAGCCTCCTATCCATGACCCTGCGGTACTGTCCAGCAGAACATGCAAATATCTCAGATGAGCAAATGAACACTGTGTAAAAGCTGTGTTTGGTTTTTTATATATAATTCATGTAATATATGTGACTGTTTTCAGGTGTGTGAACCTAGTATTTCAATCAATTCTGAGCCACTTTTAAATATTGTTTTACATCAAGTTCACAGCTAAGATGCAGCCATGCAAACTTTTGTTCAGATTCAGAATTTCCTTTTGTTTTGACATTTTGTTTAGGTTTTGTTTTCCAAAACAAACAAACAAAAAAAAAGAGTAATAAGGCCTGCAATGTGAACACAGCCTTAAGTAATCAAGTGACTTCTTTTGTGTGTGTATGTCCATGTTTACCTGGTAGTTGCTGAAACTGTGATATGGCGTTCTTGAATAAGTTGGGCAGCCTGGTCTGGTTCCTGTGAGGCTGCCTGCAGTAGTGCTTTGCGGAGGGCATGCCTTGACCTCCTCTCCCTCCTAAACTCCCTTTCCTCCCTAATCAAGAGTCGGTGTCTCCGCCTCAGATAGGAGCACAACCCTGCCAGTCTCTCGCCACGCGAACCACCACCTCTAGCACTGTGGGGCAGATGATCAACACAGCACTGCAGATTTCAATTTAACAGGGCCAGTTACTTTCTACCCTACATGTAAAACGTTGTGGCCCACGTTGTTCACAAACAGGAACATGTTCAATAAACACTGTTCATTGAACATGTTTCTATTTTTTGTGAACGCTGAACTGAATCATCAATTATGAACGTGCACGTGAGTGGCGTTCACTCTCACGAGACTGAATGTAGCTCACGTTTTACATTTGCTGATTACAGTTTCCCCTAATATGATCCCATATCCTCACATGTAATTGGCGAGAAGACCACCACGCTGCATATTAAAACAAAGATCTCCATGAACAGAGCTGAGCCACAGAGAGGGAAAACTGAGCAGCAAAAAGAAAAAAGAAGGGAGGGGCGACTCTCACTCGACGGGAGTCGGCTCTTTTGATTCAACAATGAACATCTTCTGTTAGAGCGCATGTAACATCACTACTGATTACAGGCTAGCCTGGTTGGTGCCAGGAGTTCGGATGCCTCTAATGAAGGCAGTAAAAAAGTTTTTTTTGGAAGAAATCTGTGTAGATTTAGATGGGAAAACCACATGTTTTGTGGTTATGTTATTTTCTGAGCATTTTAAAAGGTATTAACTAAATGTTGCATTTTAAGCAGAAATGTTGTGTTTACATTGTGTTAATACTGTCTGAATAAAATTTCCATGTACAGTATACCTGCACCTCTTTTTTTCCACTTTCAGCATAACATGATGCGTCGCTTAAGTGGTAAGATCTCTTCTCAACCTCAAAACTGTTTTTAAAGTAACGTATGTCTGTGATTGTTCAGTGATATGACAGAGAAGGTGAAGGAGGTTCAAATAGTAGGATGTTGTATTGAAAATGTAAAATAAATAAACCGACGTGATCTAGTTCATTTTTTGAGCTGTGAACTTGGTTCAAAATGTAAAAAATTAAATCAAACGACGATAAATGTGAACTAGATCTTTATTTTTGAATGAACTGAACTTTGAACTAGCTCTTTATGTGTGTGAACTGGTACAACAGTGTTTGTGGCACAAACAAACTTTTTTTTTTTTTTCATTTCTTCAAAATCTCCCAATCTACCAGGCCACCGGCTGTCCCTCTGTGTGTCAGTTCCATACACTTGGAGATCACTTTTGTTTTTTAATTGCTTTTTGCCATTTCTTTTATAAGAGATGCTTGTAAATGCCTGCACTTGGTAGCAGCTTTGGTAGCAGGTAACTTACTTGGCTAATTTTTGATAAAGGTATCAATCTGTGTAAACCGGAAGCAAACATCGAACAGCTAATGGAATATACCTCTCTGCAGACTGTTTCTCCTGTATTCTGTGAGGCCGATATGATGCAATTCTTTCAACTGGGTGATCTTCCTCCTCTCCACTGTCCTCAGACCAGTCCAGCCCTGCAACACAACCTGTTAGCTAAATATAAGGGCAAAAACGTTTTTGCAAAGTGGTTTTCAAAGGCTACAATCACCAATTACACACCAAAATGTGGTCTCAGATCCTCATGCTTTCCTCTTCGTTGTACCATCAGCCTCTGAAGCTGCACCAAAAAGGGGGCATGATTTTGTCCAGGACTTGCCGACATTATAACTGGGTGAACTTCCCTGTCATTTCTGCTTGGCTGCAGGCCTGGAATATGTAGAATTCTGTTGTCAAGGGCAGGCTCCTTGCAGATCACTGGTGTAGGACTGGCTGCTTTTATCAAGTTTTGGTGGTCTGATGCTGTGCATGACGTCCCTGATGCTCTTGGAAGCTGGGTTGGGTTGGGTGTTGGTGTTGGATTGGCGGTGGGTGGAGGATCTGTACATATTTGTGTGAGACCTTCAGCCACCTGAGAAGACAGAGCAGGACCTCGGGAGTAAGAGGACAGTGGTGAAACAGCCACGGTGTGATCGTGTTGCTTCTGTTTATGATGAGGAGCTGAATGACTTGAAGGTTTCTTGCACAAATTATTTACTTCTTTCCTCACTTTCTCTCCCTTGCAGTAGACGTAGGTGTCCAAGGGTAACAGGCAAGTGAGGGCGGAGGGTGAAGGCGGGGGTAAGTAGTCAAGGCCACTGGTGGCCTTTAAAGCCAGAGAGGGCACAGTGATGTTGAGGGCCAAAGAGTCAAGAGTATCATGCTTCTTCTTCCTCTCTTTCTTAGGCAGCACACCCATGACCTGCAGATGGCTGTTGCAATATCTGAAAAGAATAAATAAACGCAATACAATTTATAAAATTCTACATCTGCTGGTATAAGTAAGATTTGGGCTTCAGAGCACAAAAAAGAAATAAAAATACTAGTCCCCCTCTCGCTGTAAAAATCGCTTCAATAAATACAAAAAATACTGTATAATTTGCTCGTTTACTCACTTTTATGACTCTAAATGATTGAGGTACATTATTATAATTGCTGATCCTCAATCATGGGCTATAAAATGATATTTTTGATCCAGTAAGGACACTTTGGAGGATGTTCACCACAGAAACCAGTGTGACTGCACCACCTACAACTGTTGGTAGTGACACCACTGGAAACATCTATATTGAAGCATATACATGAATAATGCACAAAAATACAGGCACACACTTACTTGCGGTCCTGAGTCTTAGGTATGGGGGTGGTGCAGCGCTGACTGTTGTACTTGGCTACATATTCACACTGCCGGAACGGGGCTGTCCGGTCCTCCAGAACATGGCGAATACAGAAGGCATAGCCGTTGAGCCGGCGCTGTTTGCAGAGCTTGGGGCTGTATGAACACAGAGGCTTGTGGTCCACCTCCGAATAGTGGATGTGTTTCCCCTCATACATCCCAGGGCTGGGACTCTCCTATACATCAGCTGGCAGAGGGGAGAAAAAAAAATCAGAAGTCATCACATTAAATAACCTACTGTGTTTTGCTTTTTTTAATGGTAAATGATGCATGTCATCATTTCAAAGAAGCATCTTCATCTTCCACTCAAACCAAGAAGAATCTCTTTTTGTCTGTGCAGATTTGGTTAAAGTTAGACAGATCCTTGAGAAAGCCTGCTGCACAAAAGCATGCATGACTTATATTTAAACACTTTTTTGTTACTCTGAGAAGAAACAATAGAAAGCATTACAACCTGCCTCTTTCAAAACCTTCATTTAATGACAGGTGTGTGGATGAAAAGTGTGTAGGTGTAGGAGCTCAATGGTCCCCTGCCCCGGAAATGGAATGCAGATTAATTATGGTGAAATAAGCTTCAACCACAGCCTGTGTGTGGGATAATCTTCATTGCTCATTATGAGAATCTGGTGACTGGCAAATGGCTATAAACTGTAGAACAGGTGGAGCTGTTTTGAGATTTAGTATGTGGTTATATGTAAATAGGGCCGATTATAAATATCTGTGGTGTCAGCATTATTAAGGAATTTGTGTGTAAAAATAAATAACACACACTTGGGGGTGGCTACACTATTAAAGCACTTGTGGGTGAGAAGAAAGTCAAAGAGAAATTAAACGCTTACATATATGCAGTACTGTTATAAAACCTTGCATGAGTCTAGGATCTGAAAGTTAAGAAGAAAATATGTAATATTTTGCCAGCAGACCGTGGGTCTGTCAATTCTGATTCACGTATAGAGCACGACTGAGAAAAGTGGGAATAGTGGTAAATCATAACGCCACACAGAGCAACTGAATGGGCAGTGTGCGATACATTTGACATGCAAAGCGAGTTTGAAAACGCAAGGGGACGGTGGACAACCTGCCCGCCTCCGGCTCTATCACTCACTGGGGCAGCTTTATCACTTAAGAGGGTCGGATCAGGCGAAACGGCTGGGATTCAGTCACTAAAAGAGACGCGTTCTTTTCACGGAGTATAAACACGGAAAACAGCCAGAGAGGAAACTTAATCTAGCGTAGGTATCTAGATCGTGGTCGCGTTAAAAGAAAATTAACACATTACAACCACACGTCGTTGCAAAATCTAACAAACGGGGGCGTTTATTTAAAATCGCTTTTTATGACCGTAACCTACTTTTCACGGATCGTAAACTTAATCTGGTATAATCGGCATTTAGGAGTTTTCTTCTTCCTCTTATTTTCATTGTGACATGGGTTGTTCTTTTAAGAAGTATTTTTAATGCTCAATCGTAAACAACCTCTTTTAGTTGGCACATTTGCAGTTTTTATTTATAGTTTCTGTGAAAACATCTTGTGGAAAAAGTATGTAATTTGAGTTCATGGGTTTATATTCCAGTTTCAATAACATATACTTTAAAAATAAAAATCGAAATTCGTTGTTACCGTCGGTAAACGGAACTCTCGAAATCCCCCCTGGTCGAGTAGCGAGCAGGCGGCTCTGCCTCTCACGCTACGCGGCCTCCCGCTCTGGGCGAGTCCCGGTGCTTGGCCAGCCGCTCCCGAGTGTAGCCTAGGCCGTTAGCATGTGCTAGCTGTGTAGCTGTGTTCTCCTGCAGCGGGCGACTGTAAGAGCCAGCCGAGATCATTCACACACGGAATTTCCTGCTTTATCCTGTTGCTGCTCTAGATTAACCCCCCCGTATAATTTTACACGATACCTGCAGACATTTCGGTGTCTATTATTTCGTTAAAAGTAGCCGTATACATGGGGAAGAGGGTGTTGGTTTAGTCAGCCGAGGCTTCTTACAGCACTACTACAGGCACTGGGGGGACATGACAACAGGCAACAGTACAACAACAACCTCTGCAACCATTTTGGAATTCAACTTTCTCCTATCGTCTCTCCTAAATCCACTTCTTTATGAACAATTTTTTTAACAGGATAAACTTTTGAATGAAGGCCTCTCTGAGTGGTCATTACAAGTGGGCAGACCGCAATAGTGCTTTCTTTGACCTACTGTCATTTATTTTAACTTTAAGGGGCATCTTCCTCCAGTCTTCCCCCATCATCACCACCTCCACCCGGCTCACTAAGGCTCTCAGTCACACCAAGAACCTGATTTTCATAACACTGCCAAGTCAGATCTTTAAGGAACATTCCCCTCAAGTTTCCAAGTGATCTGTTAAATGCCATTTGTTGTTTTCAGTCCAAAAAAAAAAAAGTGCACGCACTTTCCCATACGATGAGCAAAAGTGTAACGAAGGATGCCCCCTATCAACTCTTAAGTGGTATCATTTTTTGTTGAAGAACTGGGCTTTATGAATGGACAGTTTCTTCACAATCTGCCACTACCGTCATCTATGTCAAACAGAACCAATTTTCTTAGCAGTTCCCAGCAAAACAAAAATAATTATGTGGATGAAAATATAGAGTACACACACACACAACCAAACAACGCTAAAGGTAGAAGTAGTACAATATGCAGAAATCAACTATAATTCTACAGCCATGTTTTTGCCAGCATATAGGCAGTCATGCAAAGAAATGACATAACGCAGTTTTATTCATCAGAGGAGCTTTCAATAACAAAGCAGTTCTCCCTCGATCTCAATGTGGGAATGAAATCTTTACAACATTTTTTAGGATATTTAAATAAGAGTAAGATACACCCCAGACATTTCCACTATGACTGATTAGGAAAAAAGGAGCACATTATGCTGAAACCGGGGTGTAAGTCTTACATGTCTGTGTGACGATGACAGACAGGAGCAAGATATAGTGGACAGGTAGTGAGTGTGTGTGTTTGTGTGTGTGTGTGTACAAATGTTTTAACAGATAGCAGGTTCCTCTACTGCTTCTGCCCCCTCAGTCACAGCCTTCACACATTTGGCCATGGTCTGGGAGGCTCTGCTGATGGAGTCTACAAAGAAAAAAATATGCTACGAGTGAGGTTTTGAGACAAAGCAGCAGTTAGTGCAAAGTCATATCTCTTGAGTCAGTCACAAATATGAATAACATGCATTTAAATTCAAACTAGCCATTTCTAATTTAATAAAAGATTTCATGAAATACAAGTGTTGGATTATTTACCTGTCATGTAGAAGTCTTTCACAGAGACCTGAGGGGGAATAAGAGGGTCTGCAACCAGTGACTGATTCACAGCCTAGAAGAAGAAAACGATTATAATCGTCAATGCTTCATTCAGACAACACAGAGGGAGAAAAAGCTATAGGCAGAGACCAACCTTAGAAAGTTCATTGGCCTGCTTGAAGTAGTTGGCTTCCTCCACGTCATCATAACGTACAAGGTTAGGGGACACTTCTGCAAGCCTGGCTCTCACCTCTTCTAATGTGTCATAGGGCACACTGACTCCAGCCAGCTGGCACACACAATACATAATGTATGACCTCATGACAATTCAGATAATGACGAGAAATACACATGTACACAGGGTTCTTGAAGTCTAAATGTTGGGCTAATAGTATTTTGTGTTTGTGCACCTCAGAAACCGCACGGAGGATCTTCCAGTCCTCACGGGCCATCCCCGGTGGTGTAACGGCAACCCTGGTCTGCTGCGCACGTCCCTCTGTATTCACGTATGTACCATTCTTCTCTGTATATGCTGCGCCAGGCAGGATGACATCAGCCATGGGAGCTCCCTCATCACCATGATGGCCTGCATTTGCCATGAGAGGGAAATGAGCACTTTACTGCTACAAATTGATTATATAATTTGTTACACATATTAATGCATACTTCCTGTACGGTTATGAAATTTAATGCATTCAATACTGTGGTCATTCTGGAAGTTCTGCACAGCAACTGTTACAATAGAAACAGTACAAGACAAGCTTCCAAATAAATGGTCATATGTTTAATATTCTACAGGAGATAAATCTTCAAGAAATAAACTTTAATATGGACATGTACTGTAGATTTTAGAAGACAATGTATCTGCTGTGTTTATCATACTATGAAGAGAAAACATATGTACCTTAACTTCTGCTCAGGATACATGTTATCTAATTCCTATTTCCTCCTAATAAGTTAAATTTAGTATATCACTGCTTTGTAGATGTGAAGGAGATTGTTTTCTGCAAAGAATGTTTACTTATTGTCATTTTAAATTATTTACAAAATATGTAATTTGACACAGGTTATGCAACAATTGCACTCAACTGTAATGAAAGAGGGACTGAGACTAACCTTGATAAATAACAAAGCTGTCTTTTGGTAGGTCTGCTCTTGTGATGCAACCAGCATCAGCTCCCAGCAGGAACAGCACCTTGGGGGGATTTTTTCTGATTGCCTCTACACCAGGTTTATAGCCTAAATCCAGAGCTGCCACCTGACTGGCCACTCTGTATAGAACACAACATCGAGTGACAGAAACTTAGTAAAGTTTTTTGCAGGCATTTTTCTTATTATATGCAACACTGTTTTATCCAGAGAAAGAAGAATCTCACCCAATGATTCTCTTTGTATTTTACTACTTGCCTAGTTTATGGGATCAAACCCTGTTGTCCTGTGAGCAGTGGTGACTGCTTAACCCACAACAATTTCTAACCATTCCTAAATATGTCGCTGACATAGATGAAATCAAAAACTCATATTGGGATAATATGGGATAAACATCTGTCAAACATATTCAAATGTAAAATCTTAAAAATCGTAGGCCTATTTTTAACCAAACATGATATAAATGGATCACTAACTACAACAGTTTCTGAACAGTTTGACTGAACCAGTTAGCTTACTAAACAAAAACAAAACTATACGAAGCTGATCAAGAATGTAATGTTTCCTCAGCATTTGTATACATAGACATGTATGCCTAGACAAAGAGTATGCACTATTAGCTAATGTGTCATAAATGTCTAAGCACAGGCAACACCTGTGATATGAGGCACCCACATTTCAAAATGGCACACAGACATGAAACTGGACCAACCTATGCAGAACATTCAGGACTTTCCATCCTTCCTCCACCCCACTGCTGGTACGAGCATTCTGAGCAATAGTAGATACAGCACTCAATATAGCGCCACCATCGGCCCTCTGCAGACAGGAGCTTCCAACCACCACAACTGGTCGCTTGGCCTGGGCCAACACCTGACACAGGAAGGCACAGCTATCTAAGTCAAATGCTGTCATGGTCAAATAGAACAATTCTTATTCTTGGGCCAAGAGAATGCTTCAATTATCACATACTATGGATGAAAAACCTAATAGTGAGGATGTGTCACTTAGTACTGTGGACCAACTTCACATCCTAGCAAACTTGGCGGCAAATGTCAATGTATGTTACCTGACAGTAAGGATGCTTTCCAGCAGCAATCTCCTGCAGCACCTGAGTTGAATCACCCAGATGGTTGTAAGAGTAGCTAAGGTCCACCTCATGACCAACCAAGGCAACTTGCAACTCATTATGGAGCCAACTAGATCAAAAATGAAAGGGAATGATTTTAAAAAATATTTAATTGTAAAGATAGTTACATACTTTACATGAAGTTCTGCCCTAATGGTAAGTAAAGTTCAAAGCAAGGGACACTCACCTTTTACGGATGCGTGCATTGAAGAGAGGAGCCTCAAAGCGTGGGTTTGTTCCAATCAGAAGTAGCAGATCAAACTCCTCAATGCCACCAATACGGGTGTTCAGAAGATAATTAGACCGCAGGTCAGTCCTGATGGGGGGTTAGTAGTGAGAGAAAGAGAGATCAGTGTAATCCTTAAAACTTTGTTCCCAAATTTGACCTTGCATATGTACTTAGTACAAACAGAGTACAATAAACCGTGGCTGTCGTGGCTTCAGTCTCTCACGGATTATTTCCTAGAACCGAACTAATAATTGCTAGCGAAAACCCCCACACATTTGCAGAAACCACAGATATTTTTGCTTTTGTGATGTCTGGGCCTTGTCCACCATGCACCCTCGTCCTCGTGCTGGGTTGTTTGTGATGTATTTTTTACAATACACGTTAGTGCTAAATTATTAAGGAAACTATAATTTACTAATTTTGAAACATATTTATGTACATTCAGCTATATTTCTATATAAAATATAACTAAATTTTTAGGTACTGTCAGGAGAACACAAAGGAGTATACCTTGGGATGTGAAATACCACTGTATTTATTTAACCTTGCTGCTTGTTGGCCTCTGCCCTGTGATGCCCTCTGTGTAGTGTCTCGAATGTTTTGCTGAATGTTCTCGTGTTTTTCATTCTTTTTAAAGCACCGTATATCAGTGAATTAATTTCTAACTTTATTTACCCTTCTTATACTTAAGAAAACAGGGATTACATCTGTATTTTACATTCTGGAAATGCATGAGACAGCATATAGTTACAAGAATATAGGTTTATCTTTACATTTTCTTTACAAATCATGTTTAAGTTTAAATGAAATGTAAGTATTTTGGGAGCTTATTCAGGGGCATATTTAAGTTTTACGCAATAAAATTGGCATTTATTTGACCACAGCAACTCACCCAGCACCAGCCATAGGAAAGAGCTCCTCTGTGCATAGCAGCTCACTGTCCAGTTTGTTCAACATGTCTTTCAAGGCCACCAGAGACTCTGCATCAACCATCCCACCAGCAACGGCTGCTACTTCAGACCCCTGGACACCTTGAAGCTGCAAAAGCCATTTGCATACATGTAAAGATTTGTGTAAAGAAAACAATTAAATACAAAAGAACTCAACATGCCCAGTCTAAGAAAATTAATTACTTTTGACTGGAATTGATTTATAGAAATGATTATTATTTTCTGAATCACCAAATGATTAGCAAACCAAGTGGTTACTCTTCTGCATAATAGGATGTAATTATGAATACAAAGCTTATTAAAAATAAACAAAAACAAAAAACAAAACTATTTTCACAGTACATCAAGATAATTACCACAGCAGCTACACGCATTAGAGCATCCTCCCAAGTAGTGGAGACCAACTGACCACTAGCGTCCCTCATCATGGGTTGAGTCAGGCGCTGACGCTTCAGCCCATCATATGCAAACCTGAGTGAGTGAGAGAGAGAGAGAGTGTAACATCAAAATAAAAGATTTGAGGAAGATAAGCTCATCCTCAAACCCCTATATAACTGAAAATTTGATTTTGTAATCTAAAGCCAGGCTTAAACTAAAAGATCTGCTGCCTATCCAGAATTGCCCCTGTGACAAAGTTTCACAAATGGAAATGAACCAAAGGCAGAATGAATGACTTGAGTGTATGAGAAAGGAAAGTCAAATCTTAGCAATTAAATGTTCAGGAGTGTTCAGGAGCCTATGAGGCAATCAACAATATTTCTTGAACAAATGCTTCTAGCAATAGGCATTTAGAGCGCTACAAATGTATGTACATGTATGTAGTGTTGTGGCTTCTTTTTGTATATTTGCAAATGGAATGAAACTTACAGGCACTACCTTTACATTTAACATCAGTTTACCGGTGTGTGGTAAAACTGCTTCTCTGGTTCCCTCTACAGAATAATATTGGTATTTTCATCCAATGCTCTTTTGCTATATATACTGTGTGTGCACAAAACCTGATTTGTTCTAGATTCTAGATTGGGGGTTTTCTAAGCTTATTTTAGCTTGATTATGGATAGGAGCCTGTACATAAAAATGACAAATTAATTAAAGACTGATGTTAGCTGTGAAATGCTTTCTGTTTTCAAAATCTCTTTAATGTGTCATTTAGTATATGCTTCTACAGACATGGTTTTTACAACTGTTTACAGTACTGATTTCTGAGAATATCATGGTGCAAGCTCACCTGGTCTTGTCCGAGATCCATTCCTCATTGACATCTTCATTTAGGCGTGGCATGATCCTCATTACTTCTCCACCTCTTGTGCTCACCACAATATTAGAACCCACTGCATCAAGCACATCAATGGATTCTGTCTTTCTGTTAACAGAATGCAAACATATAGGATACAACTTATCAGAAAGGGCTCACCGAACAGTCCCGATCCAGTTTAAAAACAAAACCACAGAACGTAAAATTACTTTACACTCACTCATTCAATATTACCTGGTTTCCCAGGGTCGTGCCGTGAAAGCGTAGGGCTTAGAGGTCAGTGCTCCTACAGGACACACATCTATCAGGTTCCCAGAGAGTTCAGACATTAACATTTTCTCTACATAGGTGCCGATCTGCATATTGTTTCCACGGCCTGTGGTGCCAAAATCCTCTACACCTGCAATCTCACTAGCAAAACTAGAAAAAAAAGTCGAGCAGAGACTCACATCAGTGCCATGCTGTCAGTATTATCGGTCACTTTGTTTCTGAGAAATCTGTTTGCACTCAATCAAAAGTAAGTGATATTTTTATCTAGACATGGAGGAAAGTCTAAGACCTTAAGTCTCTGAGGTAAACCAAAAGGCTCGAAGAATTAAAATAAATAAAGTGAAACGTGATGCAGAAAGCCCACGCAACTCATAGTTGACTCACCGGACGCAGCGTGTGCACTGAATGCAGCGGGTCATGATTGTTTTGATGAGTGGGCCAATGTTCTTGTCCTCCACTGCTCTTTTACCTTCTGTGAATCGACTTCTGTCTGATCCAAACGTCATCGACTGGTCCTATAATCATACACAGGAAGGTATTTAAAAGGTTGAAAACAGAACAATATGAAGCCGGTCCTAATAAACAAATCTTTCCAACCTGCAGATCACACTCTCCTCCCTGGTCACAGATTGGACAGTCAAGAGGGTGATTGGCAAGAAGGAACTCCATGACTCCCTCTCTACAGGGTGCAATACAATAGATTATAAAATAGTAGAATATTTTAAACAAACACTAGTAAATATGGCTGGAAATCTATTATCGTACCTGGCCTTACGAGTCTTCTCAGAGTTTGTAAGAATGTTCCATCCTTTCATGACGGGCATTGCACATGCTGCCACAGGCTACCAGTAAAGACAGGAGATATTTTTAGAAAGTAATAGTGCAAAAACTACCACATTGTCAGTAAAGCCCTTGCTACAAATAGTCTTAGTAATCTGTGCCTTGTAATTTCTTCTTTCCCATCAAGATTTACCTGATAGTTTTGAGCTCATTTTGAATGTAAACGTTTACTTATTAACAATAAGAACTGTGTACATACTCAGTAATGGTAAGTATGAAAACAGTCATAACATCAACAATATAATTATTATAGTTCTAAGCCAAATAATTCTAAGCCAAAAAATCTAGAATATATGTCGTAAAGAAAAAAATAATAATTTAAAGTTTAAATGAACACAGATGTTTGTAGTAAAATTAGCTGTGCAAAAATTCTCACAACAAAAATGGCGCATCTGCTATTTTTACAGTATGTTCCCTATGAGAATGTTACCTTTGGTGCTCGCTCAATCTCCACTAAACACATTCGGCAGTTTCCTGCCACAGACAGCCGCTCATGATAGCAGAAGCGAGGAATCTGCACTCCAACTTTCTCGCAAGCCTGAGGAAACAGAATTACCAGCTTTAAAGATATGGAGAGGTTCCATGTTCATACAACAGAGCTTATCAGAATCACCACCTGAAGTACAGTAGTCCCTGGTTCCACCATCACGGGCTTGCCATCTACAAATACTTCCACCATATTACTAGAGGCTCGAACGGATGTCATTACTGCAATCAAGAAAAGACAGCTGTCAAGCCTGTGCTGTTCTTGAAGACAGCATTCAAACTCAAAGCATGCCATGAATTGAGGAATCACACTGATAGGTTCAAGTGCCACATGTACATGATATCTGTATGGCAGCATGTAATTGCCAGTAAAAATAAAAAAATGTACACAGGTTTACCATTGTTTGTGGTGGGAAGGCAGGTTTTGGTGTGGGCCGCCCCAGCCAGGGCTCGACCAACTGCTGGCAAACGCAACATGACTGGAAGAAAACAGATGGAAAATATCAGTACATTTAATATAAAGATCACAGGCTGCTGTGTTTTACTGCCTAGAAAAACTGGAGATAAATAAACAAGTGTCGAAGTGGTCAGATGTATATTAAAAAACAGGTTTAAATAACATTGAGTAAATTATTTAAATATCTCATTACATGTATCACTATGTGCATTATTTTGATATGATGTGCAAATTTCAACTATATGCAATATTGTGCAATGTTTTCATAGGTGCTAAAACATTATGTGCATCATAACAATTATGTGAATGTCTTACCATAAGCAGGATCATGTGGAATCTTTAACATGTAAATATCACTCCTAACATTAATATTACTTGTATATTACTTATCTCTATTACGTGTTTGTGCTATCAATAAT
This sequence comes from Rhabdalestes septentrionalis, assembly GCA_037832545.1. Classification (NCBI taxonomy): domain Eukaryota; kingdom Metazoa; phylum Chordata; class Actinopteri; order Characiformes; family Alestidae; genus Rhabdalestes; species Rhabdalestes septentrionalis. The sequence goes on along the minus strand of JBBMFX010000101.1, from coordinate 3,072,228 downwards.
TGACTTAACTGTAATATGTTTATCAATACTACGGATACTCAACATTCGTGTATAGAGCATAGTGTATTTTATACTGAGGTTCATGCAATACCTATTTTACTTTTTGTTTTGTTCTTGTGTAAGTGTGTCTGTACAGTCGTAACATAAGCAATTTCTTCTGGGATCGTTTATGTCTTCTGATTCTAAAAATATTTAATTGCACTTTCCAATCAAGGTAACATAAAGTTATGGTTTTGTGTTGTCCGTTAATGCAAAAAGGACAATCTCAATCTATTTCTACACAGTGAACGCACAACCATAGTTAATCGTCATTACTATTTTATCAAATGCAGGTTCTGGATAGACACATTTGTATAAAGTAATATACAAAACACGCTTTTTATGCGTTGACATCTTGAACTTACATAGAGTATATGTGCATTTAGCATAGTTAGCTTACAAGCTACACTGCTGGTCAAATCAAGGACAGAGAGAACATGTCACTGTTTACCAGTTTGTATAGAAACTAAGCACTCCTGTGCCTTTTTAGCTAGACCTTTTCAACAATATCACTAAACAATACCGCTAAAGTAAGCTAGAAAAAATGAACCTTGTCGCTTACCTTGTCGCTATTTGGCCTTTTAGACCAGAACAGCGGAACTGTAGTTACGAACCAGTTTCGGACGATTTCGGAGGTACTGACGGAAAGAGCCGAGCCACTCGTGCTTATAAAAAGATAGGAACATACATTTATTTATTTAAATACCCTATCAGATAAAAAATATATACTGTTATGTTAAGCGTGGCTTTATTTCTAAAAATTATTATTTTTAAAAATAATTGTACCTTTTTTCTTTTGCCTAAGACGTTTTATTTTCAGAAAAAGATTTCAGTTTTAAACCGGACGTCACGTCCGTTTCCCTTCCGTCACGTCCGTTTCTCGGCCATTTTTCTGGTTTAAAAATATATTATTATTTTTTTCCTGATATTAAAGTATGAAATGGCCTTTACTCATCAGTGTTCATAATTATCTAACGCATTTGTGTGTAAATAAAAGTGCACATAAATGTTTCTCTGCCCATTATGATTTAAGCCTAATTAGCCATGCCATGGAACACTCCTAAAAGGAAAGAATGGCCGAGTAATAAATATCAAATGGTCAAAGTGTAAGGTTCAGTGTTACAAGTGTTTGATACAGAGTAACAATGCTTGTTTGTTTTGAAGAAAAAAACATGTGGTTGAGGCAGAAAGAGGAGGAGTCAGAGGGCCCAGCGGTATAAATTATTTTCCTTGGGCCTTTCTCGTTCCTTCACGCTTCCTCCGAGCCACGAGCGCCACGTCTCCACGCGCAAGAGCTCTTCTCAGCCGGTTCCACGATGGGCTTTGGTGATCTTAAAACCCCCGCCGGACTGAAGGTCCTCAACAACTTTTTGGCAGACAGGAGCTATATAGAGGGGTGAGTCGCATAAATGGAATTTGTAAGATCTTTTTTGAGTGGCAGCTAGCATTAGCCAGCTCACCAACTTTGCTGCATATGTGGGCTTCATGTTCTCTTACAGACCCCTGTTTTTCAGGGTTAGAACCCTTATGCCCAGTGGAAGGACAGTCCTAATGCTTAAGCGTACTAGGGTTTGAGTAGTTAAATTGCTTCTGTGAGGCCCCTTATATGAACAAAAGTATTGGGACGCGCCTGTTAATTATTGAAACCAAATGGCTCCTTATTTCCCGTGAACGGCTATCTTGATCTTAAAAAGGCATACCAGGACGTTTTTGCGCATTAATGTGCTTCCAAATTTGGTTTGGGGAGGCCTTTTTCTATTCCAAGCTGATTGTGCAACAGTGCACAAAGCAGGTCCATAAAGACCTGTTTAGATGAGTTTGGTATGGAATAACTTGACTGGCCTGTACAGAGCCCTGACCTCAACCCCTTCCAACACCTTTGAAATGAACTGGAACGGAGATTGCGAGCCAGGTCTGCTCGACCAAGATCAGGTGCCCGATCTCATAAGTGTTCTACAGAATGAATGAGCCGAAATTCCGATAGGAAGACGACAAAATCTTTTGGAAATATAGCCGTGAAGAGGGACAAATGCCATAAGCCTATGTATTTGAAAGCAGTGTCATTAAAGTGCCTGTTGGTGTAATGGTCAGGGCTCCAAATATTTTTGTGCATATAGTGTAACTGTAGAAGCTTCACAATGTTTTCAGTCATTGAACGTAAATGTCGACAATGGATGGTCAAAATATTCAACCCATTTTGTCTTGGCCCAGAGTTTTGCCTTTTTTCTTATCACTAAGGCTGTAAGGCCTGTTATGCTACTTTGATATTACCTCGGAGCCACACAGCTGCATGAAGATTGAGTGTAGGTATGTGCTGTAGTTATGATTCATGTTGAACCACTTATTTGTGTGTAGTTTTCCTTGCATGCCTGCCAGTCTATAATTTTTTTTTCCCCCATTTGTTTCACAGGTATGTACCATCTCAGGCTGACGTGGCTGTGTTTGATGCTCTGTCTGGTGCCCCTCCAGCTGACCTGTGCCATGCCCTTCGCTGGTACAACCACATCAAGTCTTATCAAAAGGAGAAGAGCAGGTAAAATGCATGTTAAAGCATGACTCAATTATTCCTTATCCCTCAGCATTTGATGAGTTTTAAATCACCATCTTTCGCCTGAATAGATGATGCACAATATTTTAAAACACTGATGCATTAGGTCAGTTAACTCATGAGGTGTTTGTGCACGAATGGACAATTTACTCTTCCTCATATTTTTTAGCCTCCCAGGAGTGAAGAAGCCCCTGGGTCAGTATGGACCTGCTGGTGTGGAGGACACAACTGGAGGTGCCCCTCCTGCTAGTAATGATGATGACGACGATGACATTGATCTCTTTGGCTCTGATGAGGAGGAGGTTAGTTTGGTTGCATTTTAAGGTGTGCATGCTATCAGTGACTGTTACTGGTTGTGTGATGAATTTTCTCACCATCTTTCGACTGATGTTGTGATGGACCATTTTCTTCCCTGATTACCAGATCCTTTGTAAAGGATTCTTTCTGGATTTTAGTTCTCTGTCTGATCCTGTCTCTCTCCTCTCCCCTCCACTCTAAGGATGAAGAGACAAAGAGGATCAAGGAGGAGAGACTTGCAGCCTACAATGCAAAGAAATCTAAAAGTATGTTTCTCTATCCACCCTGTCTTTTTCTCTTTCTTTCTTTCTTTCTCCCAACCATTTTTCAGTGTGCCTATTTTACAGACATGGCCTAGAAATTTTAATGGAAACTAATTGCATATATAAGGCTGCACACTATATCACTGACTAAACAATTTAGAAAAGGTTTACCACTACACTGGATCTGTGCAACATTCAAGTTGCAGAATTCAGTTTGTGTAATGATCTCCTCACCATATTTCAGCTAATGCACAGGATGGACACCTTTTTATTACCTGCAGCTCTATGTAGATCTCTGAGGTTGCAGCTTTTATAATTGATCTCTTGATTCTCCTATAGAACCAGCTCTTATCGCCAAGTCCTCCATCCTTTTGGACGTCAAGCCCTGGGATGATGAAACTGATATGTCTAAGCTGGAGGAGTGTGTGCGCAGCATTGAACTGGACGGCCTAGTTTGGGGCCAGTGTAAGTGTGCTGTTAAATTTCAGTAGGTGTTCAGAGAACACTGCATTCAACAGTGTTACTCATGTAGTGTACATTTTTGTACCCAATTTTTATTTCTCCCCCATTACAGCCAAATTGGTGCCTGTTGGGTATGGTATCAAGAAGCTGCAGATTGCATGTGTAGTAGAAGACGACAAGGTGGGAACTGATCAGCTGGAGGAGCTCATCACTGCCTTTGAGGATCACATACAGTCTGTTGACGTGGCTGCATTCAACAAGATCTGAAACATGTCAAAGTATCAATAAAATGGCACTTAAAAATTGTTTTTTGGTTTTTTTTTTCTTTTGTGGGGCAAATGGTCATTTACAAATGAGCCTTGGGAACAGAAGTGTATTCTATTCATACAGAATGTATGGTACATGTGTGGCTGCTTATTGTGACATTTGAACAAGCAGTAAAATTTTCACTATTCATCCCATTCACCCAGTGGGGTGGTACCTTGCTCATTTGAACTATGATTCCAGGGGCAACACCAGGACACCAGCAGGTGAAGCTAATTTAAAAAAAGATCTTTTGAGAGTCTTTTAATCTCAAATCTATTCATACATACTGCATTTAAACATGCACTATGGAATACAAATATGTTAATGTGGAGTAGGTCCCTTTTTTTGCAGCTCTAACAACTTCCATTCTTCTTGGAAGGCTTTCAAGAATATGGTTGTTTCTGTAGAAATGTTGTCGCTCACTCATTCTATAGAGCATTTAGGAAGTTAGGCACTGATGATGGACAAGAAGGCCTTGCTTACAAGCTTACATTTCATGCCGATGTGGTTCAGGTTATGGCTCTGTGGGGGGCTAGTCAAGTTCATCCACACCGAACTCATCTGGTCATATCTTTATGGAGCTTGCTTTGTACACTGGAACACAGCCATGTTGGAGTAGAAAAAGTTCCTCCACAAATTGTGTCAAAGTTTGAATTATGGCGTTGCACAGAAATTGTCTTGGTATCCTGAAGCACTAACATGGTCCGTGACGGAACGTAAGGGGCCATCTAAATGTAATAAAGAGGCGTCTGTCGATACTTCCTACCACTTCGTGTCCACACATTAAAGCTGCCTGAAATTCAGTTGATCTGAAAGAGGGCGGATTCCCGCTCTTTCTGCCGACGTCACATGGAGAAGCCCTGTGCTAAATACGGGTGCCGATGGGATGTGAATGGAGAAACATTTTCAACCAGGTGAAAAGGGCGTGTTTACCGCAATTTGTCAGTATTCATGCAAAATGCACGAGTAGAGTTAAATATCTAACGTCCTTTGTGCTCATTCTTTGTAATGGACTCACATTAAATCCAAAAATAACTCGAAAGTCCTTGTTGCCATGCTATACTAACTGCTAGTTGCTAAATTTGCTCTGTAGCAACATTTCAGTTGGAGCGCCAGTCAAGTGTTTATACACGTCGTGTCGAATTCTGAAGGCTTTTAAAGGGGATTTAACACCGGCGGGAGCCGCGAAGAAGCCTTTAATTGTGAAAAGTTTCCTAAATAAAGTGGAAGAGCTGGATATTTGTGCTGGCCGGCCAGCCGACATGCTAACTAGCTAACTCCAACCGGCTACACATACAGCATCTGAACTTGAGTGAGTTTTACAGTTCTACTGTTTACCACTAGTGCATTCTTTTTATGCTGATAAACAGACGATGACAAAATCTTGTTTATTAGACATGTGCTTTTAGGGAGTTATTGTGTTCAGAAATGTTGGACGGTTCCTTCTTAGCCTCTTCGAATGTTAAGAGAAACGTGAAAGAATGTCATTTTCCTTTCTGTTTATCTCCAGATGCAAAATCTAGTCACACCACGTGGCGATGTAAGATCGTCCACATGCAGGGATGTGATTTTTCTGCTTTGTAAAGCGTAAATCCTCTCCTGGCAGGTAAGTGAACTGTGTGCTGTTCAAGTTTTCTCCTCGGGACACTTGTGTTGAGCAACGATGGATGAAAATATTCCCTTCTCATAGGTCACTTTCCAGATAGCACCATGCCTCTGGAGGACAGATCTGCACCTGCTGCTAAAAGTATGTATGACATTTATTTGCCAAGTCTGCTTATAAGTTATGGGGCATCTAGTGGCCTGGTGGTGGGTAGTTCCTCCTGCAATCAGAAGGTTGTAGGTTTGAATCCCAGGATTGCTAGTGGCACCACTGAGGTACCCTTGAGCAAGATGCCATCCCTACACATTGCTCCTAGGGTGTGGCACCCATGGCTGCCCACTACTTCGCTTGGAGAATGAGCTAAATGCAGAGAACAATTTCGTTCTTTACTCTGTAAGTTGTGCTATTGTCTGTTCTCCATAAGGGGCTGTGTGACTATAAGGGGGCTGCTTTAATTTACTTTTACTAAATGGATATCTTTTAGATGTCCACCTGACTGTTCTTTGGATGCCACTTGTAACATCATCTGTGTATTGTCATTTCTGTAGATGCAGGAAGGGCACAAACTGACATGGCCAATAGGTGAGTTTTTATTAGTAGTATTAGTACTGATAATAGTGTTAATAGTAACAAGAATAGTGTAAGGGTGAATTGAGGAGTAAGTTCTTGGTTGGGATCTGTCTTTGAATATAGAGCTTGTCTGACTGCTAGTGGAGTCATCACACTTGTTTTTATTTGAAGTATGATTGCTGATGGAAGCAGATGGATGACTGTTCCTTAATATATTAACTGATCAACGTTTTTTAATTTGCAAATACTGACTGAGGAAATGACTTATCATTTCAATACTGGACTAAACAGATGACCAGATTAAGCAAAGTTTGTCCCGAAACTTTTATCACTGTTTTTGCTTTTGTTGTTAGTTTCGACATTATTGTTGAATGAAGGGATATCTCACACAGCAGGATTTCTCAGTTTAGCCAAATAACTCAAAGCTTAACAGCCCAAAATCAAACCTGCTCAGTCAAACCTATCTAGGTAGCCCTGAACAGTCTTCAGCTTTGGGCTTATGTTATGTGGCTGACACAAGGCCTGCTTTGTGAAGTGTTCCCCATAATAGCAGTGTTCTTGCAAATTTATTATCACCAAATAACATATCAGTTGTGGGAATTGTAATAAAATGTCGTAATCATGATATTTTGTCTTATTCTTATGTTGTAACAATGCTGTATTTTACGTAGTAAAAGTAGGTTGTGTTGAAAGTTCATAATTTAGTGCTTTTTTTTTTCTTTTCTTAAATGTAGGAGCAGTGGGGGCGCACAGCCTGTTCCTGGTCCCTCAAGCACCTCCCAGCGGCAAGGCTTCTGCAGCTGCTGTCAGGTTGTCTATAACAATGTAGAACAGGTACGTAACTCTATTATTCACTGTTAGCCCATTTTACCTGTGTGTTGCCAAGTGACACACATTTTGTCTTTATTCAGCACTTGTTTAAGCTAGAGTTGCAAAGGGGTGGAACATTTCCAGTAAATTTCCGGAAAGTTTCCTTGGAAACTTTGGCTCGGGAATTTTGGAAATATTCCAAATATGAAACTTTCCACAGGAATTTAGGGAATTTGGGGAATTTATGGGAATTTATAGGAATCAACTGGAAATTTTGGATGATTTAAAGAACCACAGACCATATTAATCCTATACCAACAATATATTTTGTCATAGGCAGGCATTTTTGCAAAAGGATACAATTAAAAACACATGACTCTGATTGTCAGTTAATGTCA
>JBBMFX010000101.1:3028752-3049631 GCA_037832545.1 Rhabdalestes septentrionalis | reverse complement strand
TCTCTCTCTCTCTCTCTCTCCCTCTCTCTCTCTCTCTCTCTCTCTCAGCCGACGAGGACCAGGTGGAGGAAGAGGAGGATGAAAAGCAGATCTTCTCTGACATGCCTTGGCTGAGGCGGCGCAGGAAACGATCGGTGAGACCCCTGATCTCTGGACTGTCTATTGCTATAGGAACAGTTGTAAATTTTTTTGGTCGGAACCAGATGGGAGTTGAAACTTGCGGGATGTTACGTATGTTGTGTAGTCATGGTCAGTTATGTATTTCAGATGCTACAGAAGGTGTTTGAGGAAATGAAGTATTTGGAAATAATGATTGTCAGTGACCACAACACGGTGAGTATATCCATGTCACATGACATGCAAGTACTTTTCTTATTCTTATAGTCAAGACGTTTTTTCTGTAGTCAAAACATTTTGCCTTCCGCACAGTAGGGGGCACTATACAATTAAATATAATGATCAACGGCTCTCCTCTATGTTGCAGTCCTATTGATCATGTTTTTTTTTGTTGGTGTCTATTCTGTTTCCAGTTTAAAAGGCATAACAGCAAAAAGCATACCAGGAACTTTGCCAAATCAGTGGTTAACCTTGTAGATGCTGTAAGTTGCTTTTGTAACACTGCTGCGCCATTGCCCATCATTTTATAGGAAAACAAACATGAAATTACAATAGTAATGCATACTACACATATTTAATATATTACTATATAAAATGCTACTTCACAGATCTTCAAGGAGCAGCTGAACACGCGCGTGGTGCTGGTTGCTGTGGAGATCTGGACGGACAGGGACAGGATACCTTTGAGCGTGAAGCCTCTGGACATGCTTAGGGATTTCTCCAAATATCGACAGCAGAGCATTCGCGTCAACGCTGATGTTGTCCACCTCTTCACGTGAGCCTGCAGCTGTCAGACTATTAGTGGGGAGCCTGGGGGGATTCTGTCAGGACATTACAGTGAAGAAAGTTGCTTTCTTTGCAGGAATGTCACTTTTCATTACGGCAGGAGTAGCGTGGCCTACATTGGTGGGGTGTGTTCAACAGGGCGAGGGGTGGGAGTTAACGAGGTAAGGCTGGATGCTTGCAGTTCATAATGGGCAGTTCATTTAAAAAGCCCCTATAATTAAAACAACTCATGAAGGAGACCTGAGGTATGGCATTTGTACCATGTCTCTCTTTTCCTCTCTAAGTTTGGCAGTACGTGGACGATGGCTGCCTCTCTTTCTCAGAGCCTGGCACAGAATTTGGGCATCCAGTGGGATCCTATTATCAGAAGAAGTATGTCCTTAGAGTTGTCATACAGTTCTGTTGTTTATGAGTGCCACTTAAGTATTAAAGGAATAGTTCATCAAAAAATGATGTCTAAACCTTACTTACTTATAACAGACAAATTTTAGCCCCATGTCTGACTGCTACCATTGTTTCTAGCTATGCTACACAGGTTTGTCTATTTCGTATAGATAACAGTAAGTCATATAGTGCCAGGAACAAAGTAAGCATATATTTTGACACCTTGGGGTGGTTTGAGGCAAGTCTGTGACGATTTAGATTTGTTTTATAAAGCTTGTATTACTAATACCAAAATAAATATGCAGACACATGTTCATATTATTTATGGTGAAAGTGTTCATTAATCTGTTTTGTGCTCTCCCAGAAGAGTGCGGCTGCATGGACTCATGGGTGGGGTGCATAATGGAAGACACTGGGTATGGTAGTCACAACACACACACACACACACATGTTTACTTTAGCATTTTGTCTGCATGTTTTCTTGTATGTTGTCATTGGATTTCTCTTAGCTTTGATTTCCTTACTCCCTCAGAGTGCAGCATCCTCGCAGGTTCTCCAAATGCAGCATTGCTGACTATAAGAACTTCCTGATCAGAGGAGGGGCCTCCTGTTTATTTAACAGACCAAACAAGGTGATCTATAATTTTACTGAATAGGGCATTTTCCCCATTCTCACACAAACTACACCATCACCCTAGCTCAAATCATAATTTTCCTCTTTAATTACGATAGGTCAAATGAAGTGGGAAAATGATCATGTTAAAATATTTGGTAACAGTATTATTGTAGGATATGTGTCCTTGAGCCATCACAGTTACAGATCAGCGTTTCTGTGCCTTTGGATACTGTTAATTTGATCGTAGTTGAAGATGGCATTTCAGCAATAACGGGTATTAGAATCAGGGCTTGTTGCATTTACCCGCTCAAGAGCACTTCAGTTAAGTAACTGAAGGGTGTTGTGTGTCTGTTGGCAGCTCTTTGAGGCCACAGAGTGTGGCAATGGATACGTGGAGGTGGGAGAGGAGTGTGATTGTGGAGCCAGAATGGTGAGTTGATATTGGCATTATTGCCATTTAGTAACTTTAGTATTCTGGGTATACTTGACTCTTGTAAGAGATTATTCCCAAATTGCTTATTTCAGTCGCCAGCTCTCTTTAGTGCATTTGTGAGTGTCACTCTAGTCACAGCAGTAAAAGCCACAGTGCTTCAGTGCTGTATATCGCAACAGAGTAATGAAGTGTGTGGTTGCGTATGTGTGTCTTTGCTGTTGCAGGAGTGCTACAAAGACTGCTGTAAGAAGTGCTCTTTGTCGAATGGTGCACACTGCAGCGATGGGCCCTGTTGTAACAGCACCTGTCTTGTAAGGGCTTATTCACATTTCGTTTTTATACTAATCATTTGTCAGGACTGTTGTTACAAATAACAGAAATAAATGACTAACCATTGGTTTTGTACACTGACTTAAAAGGCATGGCAGTTTATAATGTGAATGAAAAGAAAGCAGGAAATTTTTAGCCTTCAGTCTTGCTCTTGTCTAGCTTGTAAGCCTAAAAAAAGAAAACTAATGTAATATTAAAAGGCATTGGCTCTGCTAGCTCCATCTTCCCTCATGTCTTCCTCTCCTTTCCTTTCTGTTTCTCAGTTCATTCCAAGAGGGAACACCTGCCGCTACGCTGTGAATGATTGTGATATATCCGAGACTTGCTCAGGAGACTCAGGACAGGTTACTGCTGCTCTCACACTCACAAGCTGGTCTCACTCACTCACAGAAAGCTCCAGATGTGAAGCTCCAGACTATTTTTGGTTATCTGAAATAACTGGATAATTTACATGACCGAGGAACTATATGTTGCAGGGAAAAAAACATTGTAGAGTGATCGGAAGGTTGTGAAATGTTTGAAAACCCCCCGAAAATGTGCCCAGATTTTGTGCAGGCCAGCCAAGTTCTTCCACACCACACTCATTCAACCCATTCCATGATTTGTGCACTGGGCTACAGTCATGCTGGAACAGAAAAGATTCTTCCCCAAACTGTGTTCACTAATATAGAGGCATGGTGTAGTCCAAAATGTCTTGGTATGCTGCAGCACTGGAAGTAAAGGACTACCTTATTTCAATATTTAAGAGATGTGTCCCAATACTTTTATTCATATAGTCTACCTACACACTCGTACACAGCAAAACTGGCCACACTTTCAGGTTGTTTCATATTCATGCATTCATTTCAAGAAGTTCTTTAGGAATATAACCAAAGGTATCTTGTCTCCCACAGTGTCCTCCGAACCTTCATAAACAGGATGGCTACCCCTGTCAGCCTAACCAGGTGACGTATTGAGCTTCATAGCTACAGAGTATGTGAGTAAAATACGATGTAGCACACAGCAGTTGTTTGGATCCAAAGCTGTTTGTCGTAGTGGATTTAGTGAGACTGTAAGCTGTAAACGTTTGACTGGATCTGCCTCCTCTCCATGCATCTTTTGTCATTCCAGGGCCGCTGCTATGGTGGCGAATGCAAGACCAGGGAGAGCCAGTGCAAATACATCTGGGGTCCAAGTGAGCTACGCCACATGGATAAAAGGATCAGTTACAGTAAAATGCAATTACTGACCATGCCAATCTGGCACAATGTAATCACTCTCTCTCTCTCTCTCTCTCTCTCTCTCTCTCTCTCTCTCTCATTCTCAGAGGCGGGGGGCTCAGAGAAGCACTGCTATGAAAAGCTGAACACAGAGGGGACAGAGAAAGGAAACTGTGGGATAGATGGGGAAAAGTGGATCCCTTGCAGCAAACAGTCAGTTTAACCCCATATCTAGTCTTGAAATGATTGCTTACCGCATCCTCCCCATATATGATGTTTATGATGACTTATACACTTATGTACCATTTCTCTTAATATGATTGTTTTCCAGATGTTGTTACTTATAATTAATCGGGCTGTTTTTGTTACTGCTTTGAGACCGAGATGTAAAAGACCTCTGTTCTGCCGTCTATTGTGGCTCATTTCATAAGGTAGTTTAGTGTGAACATGCAAGGCTAATATACTGTAGGCACATTAGGCAGAGATGTGTAAATATGTTGTTTTTAGTGCAACATAATAAATAATCCTTCATTCTGCTTCATTTCCAGTGATGTTTTCTGTGGGTACCTTCTCTGCACCAACATCGGCAGAAACCCCAGGATTGGGAATCTTAAAGGTGACATCACCCCCACCACTTTCAACCATCAGGGGCGACTGATAGACTGCAGGTTAGTTGTACCTGTCTACTCTCTCAACTGGCAAGCGTGTGTCCAGACATACCTAACGTGGGGCATTAGCCCATGCTCACACTTCACAAGTGACGTTGTCAGCATGAATATCAATGGTGTTTTTATATAGCGTTTATAATGGACATGCAGATACTCACAGACATATGCCATAGTCTGGAAGCAACCCTGCTCATTTAGCAAATTCTGTTTATTCTAAGAAGTGAAAAGAGACACCTTCACACACACACACACACACACACACACACACACACACACACTAACACACACACACACACACACATATATAGCATCAAACAGCATCTTTAAGTAGGTGGTGTGCCTGTGTGTCTTTACCTCTGGTCTGGTCTGAAGCGAGCATCTGTAAGTGGTAGCAGCTCCCTCATCTCGGGACAAAGCTCATTCAGCTCAATAGCAAACCTAGTGAACCCATAATAGAGCTCATAGTCTGTAGGCATGGAGCCTGCAAAGACACATACCATGAGAGGTAAAATCCAATTCAAGATGTGTTGAGTCATAGAACGCAGAGTATAACATTAAATTCAAAATTGCTCTGCTAAAACATACAGACAAAAACATGTTACCACAGGACTACTGATACATTTGGTTATAACACCAACATGCACACACAGCACCGCATTCTCCATTAAAAATTGCTGGCAGCAGAATGATAGACTTTGCAACAGCTACATACAAGTAACCACAAGCAAAACTAGATATCAGATAGAGGACTGTAAAGCCGTCTGGTCTGTGGAACAGTGGGAATTTGCATTCTTTTGATTGATGATGCGCAAGTGAATTTCTCTGGGATGTACTGCAGTGATGTGATCTAGCACTAATGAAGCAACATCGGTATGTCTGAATGCAACATCTATAAAAGAAGGCAAAGCCAGAGAAAAGAAATGTGGGACAAATAGATGTCTGGATACTTTTAAGCTGATAAATCGTATATTTTTAACAATGGATAGGTGTACCTGGTCTCCAGATGCATTTAGCAGAGGGTGGGACTCCACAGTAAAGACCCTCATGCCATTTCCCAAACAGCCTGTGAACCACCTTCCCCTCCTGATCCATCACAAAGCCTTGTACCTCATTCACATTGGAGCTCCAGTAGTTGCCCTGTGCATGAACACACAACACAGACTCAAGAAAGAAAAACAGGCAAGAATACGTAAGAGCAAAAAAAGACAAACGACAGTTTGTAATGAGTATGTGTTTCATAATACCTTGACGAAGGTGAGTTTGCAGATGCAGGCACTGCTCTTGGTGTTTCTAATAGTGATCTCCCCATAGTGCTCAATCCACCTCCTTCCACTCAGAATATTGTGCACACAAGTAGTCACCTTATTCCACTCGTAGTGATCACAATAGCTGTGGGCAAATACACATGTAAGATCAGAAAAAAAAAACCCTGAATGATTTTGATGAGAAATATCCAGAGGCAAGATTAAAAAGTGAATATTTTGGAACTCTGTACCTTGGCAACATCACGTTAACTGTGCCGATGGGAAGGATTTCCATAGACTTTCCCCAGAACTTGTTCTTCCATCTGACATCTAACACAGCATTATAACACCACACACACAGACGTATACACACATTCACATAAAACAAGTATATTAACGGAAGAGAGTGTTTCCTCTTTCCTTGCCTCCAAATGTCAAAATGACCAGCTGTCCCCTGATTGTAGGTAGGAAATGGCTCGAGTCCAAATTGTATCTTAAGGCACTTTCTACGGCCACTTAAGTGCAGCAATTACATTATTGTCAGGAATAGACTATAAAGACTAAAGGAATGGCTGCCATAATTACAGTTAACAGGTTCATACTGAAAGGCCAGCAAATGAGGAAAAATCTTACCTTGCCAGAAAGTGAAGTTTTTAGACTCACAGTGGCAGGCTGAGACTGGGGGGTGGTGGCTCACCTGAACAGAAGTGGAGAAAAAGAAATTATATATGACCAGCAGGACACATTACAGGTAATCTATATTAACAAATTTACACAAGAATATCTGATACAATCAGAATCCACTAGACTACGGTTTCCTTTATGGAAATATATTTTATTTAGACACCAAAGCTGTTTAATCTTCCTTTACCAGCCTTCATATTATTACTCATTAACTACACGAAAAACTACATGAAATTACTGTTATTATTAGGTTATAGGAATGAGAACTGAAATATTATAAAGTAAACCTAAAATGTATTTATCCATAATAAATAATAGTATTATTTTTACTGTGATTATACTGACATTGTTTTATAATATTTCAAGCTGTTTGAACAACGGCAGCACACGAGATTTCAAGAAAAAATCAGCTTTATGTGCATTAAAGAACCAGGGCTGGGGCCATTTATGATTAGAATTGAGCATCCATGGTAGATTCCAAATCACTTCTAGGAACTGGTTTTGGAATTAGAATTGCATGCAGCTGAAATTTTGTTTCATTTCTTTGTTAAGAAAAATATAGATTTTTTGCCTTTTTGCCTCTGTACATTATTTCACATTTTCCTAAAGCAGCATTTCCCAGAATTACATGCAGAGTGAAGGTTCATAATGTAGTTAGTTCGGATTCTGTCTATAATCAGGGACTGTTTGATTTGTGTATGAACTCTGCGTTATTATCGCAGAGATTAGGAATCCGTCTGAAACTGGAAATGGCCAAGAAATCAGATGTTTTTTTGTGGAGTCCTCTGCAAAGAATCATGTAGATGAACCAGTTCCTAAAACTGCAGGTAACATCAGCGCAGTCTGGTTCCTGTTCATGGATACATCGAAGCAACCTCAAACCCTAAATGGTATCTTCGTCTGAGTGTTCTCCCAGGCCATTCCTCCTGTGCAGTCTGGGTTCAGTATTGCTGCCATTGCATTTAATGATGTCAAAGGATCCTTTGGAAGTCAAATTAGTATCATATACTAATGTAAACAATGTGTTCAAATCCTTAATATGGTACCTTTGTCTGTTATAATTCTCAGTTCAGTTTGTTTTTCATGCATCATTTGGTATCTTATGAGGTTTCCTAAAAACTAAAAATTCCAAACTGAAATTTCACAACCTGTAATCTCAAACAAAAGACCCAAAACAGCAAAAATGGATTTAGACATTGAATTGAATTCCACTCCCCGCAACCTGTAGTTCTTCAGTTATAGTTTCATTTCCATTCCAGTTCCACACCAGCCCTGGTGAATTTGTTATGCTTTTTATTGTTTACTACTAGTAGAACAGAACAGTCATTTTTCTTTTAACCAAAGGCTGAACAGATACATGTGCACATACACATGCACGCACGCAAGCACGTACACATACACACAAGCACACAAGCACACACACACACACACACACACACACACACAAATACAGAGTGCCACTGGGGGACAAACACTGCTGACAAAGACCCTTTCACAATTACACAGAGGAGATTCTCTGCCAGAGGACAGGTGCTTTATACAGATCTGCTCAAATGTAAGTGCACACCCACACACATGTACACAGAGGGACATTGCATGATAACAGTGGCACAGTGCTACTACAGGAGACTCAGTAAAAGATACTGGTTTAAAAGAACAGTTAAGGGGAAAAAATCTAATGTAGCCTACTGAAAAGGCGTGTTTGGAACTCTTTTTTAGCTTAGAACTAAAGTTGCTAATAAAACAATCCGCCAATAGTCATTTGAGGCTGGAACAGGTCACTGAGTTGCAAGTAACAAGTCCTGACAATACTGGGAAGTCAAGTTAAGAGTGTCTTAAACTTTGCATCTTAAATAAATCAACATGCATTCAGTAAATTTACTGGTAATCTAGCCTTGAAGACCAGAAATAATGGTGGTAGTTATTTCCCCAACATTTTTATTAAGAAAAAACATAACTTTGTTTTTATTTAAGCTGATATAATCAATGTAATTATTGTTATAAAAGTTGTTGACACATGATAATGACACTAAGCAGCTGGACATAAAGAGCTGTTGGTTTGAACTAAATTTTGATGCCAAAAAATAGAGCTTTGTGTAGAGGTGTCCATTTGATAATTTTTCTAGCTGGCATTATTTATGGTTCCCTAAACTACACAAACAGTTTATCTTTATTAATGAAGAGCTAGGTGAGGGCTGAGCAGAATGACAGATATATTGGGGATGTATCTGCAGAAAAAATCTTGTGTGACCATCGACTACTGGTGTTTGTTAGCAGCATCAGTGCCCTGGCTTATTACCTGTTCAGAGAAGAAGCAGAAGCCTTTGTCTTCCCGAATACATTCATAAGTCTCTCCTAGTACTGGGTTAAAGGGTTTGCTGCCTGCACGGTAGTATGTGGAGGAGTACGCTGACACAGCAAACGCAGCTACCAGCGCCTGGCGAGACACATCAGACACAGTCAACCAAAGCAGTGTTCATTACACCGGATACAACAGTTTAATACAGTTTATAAACATTTTAAGTAAAAAAATGTACAGTTTACTCTCCACTCCAAATGTCCCATCAATAGAAACACCTTTTTTATCAATACATTTTTGTGCTGTAATAAACGCCTATCCATCTGCATACACTGAATTGACAAAAGTATTTAGGTGCCCAACTTAAATAACACAAAATTCAAATACATAGACTTCAACATGGAGTTGGTCCTCCCTTTGCAGCTAGAACAGCTTCAACTCCTCTTGGAAGGTTTTCTTCAGAAATTTGTGCCCATTCATTCTGAGGAGCATTTATGAGGTCAGTCACTGAAGTTGGATGAGAGGGCGTGGCTCACAATCTCTGTTCCAGTTCATCCTAAAGGTGTTGGATGGGTTTAATGTCAGGGCTCTGTGCGGGCGAGTCAAATTCTTCCACACCATACTCATCCAACCATGTCTTTATGGAGCTTGCTTTGTGCACAGTGGCACAGTCATGCTAGAAGAGGTTCTTCCTCAAACTGTGTCTATAAATTTGGAAGCATGGCGTTGTCCCAAATGTCTTGGTGTATTGAAGGATTATGATTGCCCTTAACTGGAATTAAGGGTCTTAGACCAAACCTTGAAAAGCAGGTGTGTCCCAATACTTTCTCATATAGTGTACATACTTTTATTCAGCCAAAAGCAGTGATTTGAGTGATTTAATCCGGACTACATTTAGAATGAGGCACTGTACAGGGCAGCCTATTAAAATAGATCTCATTTACAAAATAAACGCACAGTAGCACAAACAGCCTGTGCGATGAAGAGGTTGTAAAATGGTCAGTATAAAATAAATTAAGACTTTTCTGCTTTTTCTTAAAACTCAACAAAAAGTAAAATACGCTCTGGACTTATAGGGAGACTTTTAAGATGGTTTAAGGTGGTGTAGATTCAGAGTCCTGAAGGTTTCTGATGTGAATGTGACACCTTTAAGGACACAGCCAGAGAGGTGATTTAAATACAGCGTGCAGAGGCCAGCACAGCTAAAACGGGGCTACGCAACAATGAAGCTAAAAGGACTTAATGAGGCCAGACGCTGCAGAGTTTTACCTCAGAGAGCCTTCGTTCCCTGAAGAAATGTATGCGCACACATGCGCACACACACACCACTACACCTCTATTACACAGAGGACGTAGTTACCTGCTGTAGGCAGTAATCGCCCTTCTATAAGTCACGTTACTTTAGTGCCTTAACTCTGCTGTCTATGTGTGACTGAGAGTTTGACGGTCCTCTCACTCCACTGTTACTGCTCCCTGCTGCCTAACACTGTCTTTCCTTGATGTTGTTTTATGCAAGGTTGCGTTATTATATGTCATATGCATGAATGCTTAGGATATACATTCTTCTATTTTTTTTTTACTATGATACCTTAGTAATGGCCAGTATTGATTCAATTTGTTTACAGCTTTATCTGGATTTTTTCTATTTTTAGTTAGCACTTCACTTGAGAAGTGAGTATGTGTGATTTTGATTAGGACTGAATCAAATCCATTCATTAATTTACCCACAGAAGTATTCTATTTCAAAAACAGCAGAAATCTAAATTGCTAATCTTAGTTTTAGTATTCTTAAAACAGAATTTTACTCTAAGTGAATCAAAACGAGAATGGCCGATTGTACCATGCGTTCGTAAGGGTCGTCTGTTTCGGCTGCTTTGTCCAGCAGCTCTGTGTACTCCAGCTCCTCGCACATGTGCTGCAGAGTGTTTAGAGGCTCGTTCAGCTCCACAGGCATCGACACTTTGGACAGATCTTTACCAATATTGTTCCTCAGGATGTTCCACAGGTTAATGTTGGATGTGTCTGGGGAAGGGGCCGGTAAACACGTCCGCCGCCCATTACGAAACGCACCACCAGCCAGATCTCCATTTGGCACTGTGGAGGTGACATATGGAGTGTGTTATTGCTGGCTTTAGCATCCTAAGCATGTCAGTTGTGTAAACTGGTGCGTCTGTGTAAGAAAGCCTGCAGAGAGGGGCTTAGAGAATCGATATCAGTAGCACAGTGTCATAGGCTTGGCGAGAGAGAGTAGACATGGTATTATATCTAAAAGTCAAATATCTGGGACAGCTTACCCTCTGCACTCTGAGATTGCTGGACTAACTTGATTTTTCTGCTGCATTTGCATGCCGCATTGGCTTAGAGGGGAATCCAGAAGCAGCGAAATGTGAATATAAACGACTTTATGAAAGAGAGGCTGAGCTTATGCTGCCATGCCAGTGGAACCGATGCGCACCCCATATATCATTATGATAGCTAGATATTTCTCAGTATTTAACACTTGGTTGTTTCGAGTTGTTGTTTTGCGAGTCCTTGTTTGATATTACATAATTTGTGTTTAATCACATAGTTACATAATTACATTTACTCATAATTTACATTGTATGTCTTGTGTCTTCCAGATTTTTATGTTGGTTTCAATGTAAAAACAAAACAACAAAAGAAGCAAAGGGTGCTTTGGCTGATGGCAAAACAATACAGTATTCATGACAATAGCTGCAATGTATTTCAGTAGAAAAACATGTCTTCAAAAATTTTGCACCAATTTACATTTTAAGATCCACACTATTGAAATTATTTCTGTTTGTTTCAAAGAGCTAGAAGAGGAAAATAATTAAACATAATGCAAAAAGAAATGGGGAACCTCAGAGGGAAAACGTTAGACAGTGCTGCTTATACTCATAAAAATATTTCCCATAAGATATCAATTAAAAGGAGGACTGGCCTAATAACAGGTAAGTGTTTCTATATTCTCAATAACCAGAGAGTGATTACAGTAATGGACTTACAAATGATTAATCTGTGAGGCACATTTCTAGATTGGATTAGCTTTAGGACATGGCCTTGACAGCTCACTTTAAATATCATGAAATTCATTTGGTAAGAATTGTGTTGGAGTTGAAGTGAGTCCCTCAAACTTACAGTAAACCTCAAGAATAGAGGGCAGTTAACACTGTAATAAATGT
The DNA here is from genome assembly GCA_037832545.1 of Rhabdalestes septentrionalis. Classification (NCBI taxonomy): domain Eukaryota; kingdom Metazoa; phylum Chordata; class Actinopteri; order Characiformes; family Alestidae; genus Rhabdalestes; species Rhabdalestes septentrionalis. The sequence continues at coordinate 3,037,686 of JBBMFX010000101.1, read as the reverse complement.
AAATAACACAATCTCACTTTCCTCTGGGAGAATGCAGAACAAAACCTTTCTATAACATTAGCTACCTTCTAATGGACATGAATGCTCAGGGTCAAGGATGAAAGAGAGATAGACAGAGAGGAAGAGAGGAAGACATGAGAGAATGAATCTTACTTTGTCGGGAAATGTTATCAGTGACGCTGGCGTTGTCCTCTGAAATGTTATCACTCACATCACTGACGTAAGACTCATCATCAGAAGCCTGGGGATAGAGGCGGGGGGAGAGAGGAAGAGAGAAAGTGTCCAAATGGACACGTGTGTGTAAAGGAGCGAGGGAGAGACAGAGACAGAGAGAGAAATCGAGAGAGAGAGAGAGAGACAGAGAGAACAAGAAAAAAAGAACGAAATCTCAAGAGTGAGATAGATTGAGAACAAGAGAGAAAAGCAGGGGGAGGAAGAAGAGAACGACTTGTTTAAGTTTCTTGGAGTGCTGAATACTGAATATTTACTCACTCAATGTCTTTCTCTGCCTCTCCGCAGTGCTGACTAATTGATTACGCTGTGTGTGTTTGTGCGTGTACTGACTGTTGTACTAATGCTCTGCAGTACAGAATAACCCACTGCAGCATTTTGCGAGCCCCTGATACGGTGTCCTAATCAATACAGACAGAGCACTTACAGAGAACTACATTACCACTACACCACATGCACAGCAAATATACTTCACTTCTTAAAGTAACACTAAACTTTTTCCCTCCAAAATATCAGAGACGAAAAGACATTATTAAGCCACCAAGCAGTCTTTTCTACATTAAAATAGCACTGCATTTTTATTTTAGTGCCAAAGAATAAGGACAATTAAATGTTCTCCAAATAACCACGAGTAAAAATCTTTTGGACTAACATTAGAACATATAACAGTGCACAACAGTGTATGTGAGATAATAAGCGAGGGGTGTCTTTTTAGAAAAGGGTGTATCAAAGCCAATGTGCACCTGATTCCACTTGTTTAACATTTGTTCCCAACTTTCAGATCATTCATATATTCTTAGTTAGAAATGAAAATCCGCAATCTGGTGTGCAATCTGGTGTGGATCCCACTTTCATAGTGGCAAGCATGCATTAACACACAGACACAGACACAGACACAGACACAGACACACAGACACACACAGACACACACAGACACACACAGACACACAGACACACACAGACACACACAGACACCCAGACACACACACACAGACACACACACAGACGCACGCACGCACGCACGCACACACACGTTCTGACCTCATTCTCTGATGAACTGGCTGACAGAAGCACTTCCTGAGCGTCAAAGAACTCAGAGACCGATTCTGACATAGAGAGTCTGCTCTCATTGGACGCCTGCTGTGTGAGAGGGATGCCCACATGGATCGGTTCACTTGCCTGTCAAACACATGCACGCAGACATGTGTGCACACACACACACACACACACACACATATATGGTTCCATGACTGAGAAAAGTATTTCTAAACTGTTCAGTTCTAATAAGTAGGAGGGTAAACTATAGGCTAATTATTTTGTAGCTACCACAAAATATAGTATCACTACCCTGAAACAAAAGTTGCGGAGAGGGGATGTACCTCATCAGGACTGCTGATGATGTTTACACTGACAACTTGGTCTGACAGCACGGACTCTGAGTGGATCCGATTCAGACGCGTCTTCAACTCTGCGTTCTGAGACAGTGCCTAAAACATCCGTACACAACAAACCAAATACAAATTTAACTGAACGTGGATCCATGGATGCCATCAAAAGACATATTCATATTTGGCACTCTGCTGTGTTGTGATGTGTTTGCTCCTTTTCTAAATGAAAACCTGCTGCATAATTTATGACCTTCTACTGAATTATCCATATGTGATCAGGGACTAAGTGAACTATATCCTAAAGCACAGCACAGACAAACCTTTACATTATCTTAAAACCGAGAGTGGAATTGAAATATACTGTATTTCATATACAGCATATTTTTAAAAACATGTAGAGACACTTTTCAAAATCTAAAAAGAATATAATGATAATGTTTACATTTTTCACTGTATGATGACATGTCAATAAAAATACAGTTCAAATGATCTTAGAGTCCCTTTGTATGTAATACAAAATCGAATTCCCAATTATGCACACAAAGATAAAGAGTGTCTTTTTGAGAAAGATGTCCTTGTCTGCATCTTGTTAAAATGGTATCAAGCCAAAGTAATATCACATGTAAATTTGAGGCTTCACACTTTCCTCACTCAGTCATTTCATTTGTGAAGTATTGCTGAGCTTCGTTTTATTTTGTATAATCATAGTGAAAAGCTTCACTTCCGGGTTCATCAGTCAGTCTGAGGTGTGTGTTTGCCATAGAGAGCATAACGGTGGCAGCAGTTTGAGGAGAGCAGTACTGACCTGTGATAGGGAATGACGCAGGGTCACAATTTGTGCTGATTGGCTGGACTGTTCATGCTCTGATAGCACCTGCTTGATCTTCTCCTTCTCTATGGCCACCGTGTTGAAGGCCGACTTCAGCAGCGAGTGTACTATACCAGGCAAAATGGTCCAAAAAAGAAAAAAAATCTATAATTCTGTGTGATCAGCTTTATTAAAATGAATGACTTTCAGTCTCGCAGACATACTGAAACAGTGAGAACAGCTGTCTAAATAAGGCCTCCTGATAGTAATTTCATTTAATGACAACCTTTCTGAGCAATGATGCAGAAATCCTCCTGCAGTTTGATGTAATCGCTGGCACACTCAATGCCATCAGTTATACGAGTAACAGGGGTCTGGTAATCAGCGAGCTCTGCACAGAGATTTGGGTTTGAGGAATGGAGACGCCCTGCAGATCGTGTAGCACTCAGTGGAACCTGCAAAACACACACACACACACACACACTTTTGATTTATACATATAAAACCTTGGAGACATGTCTTCCCCTTTTTACACAGTACTGCGCCAGACACCACAGACACTGCATGGTGTACAGGTCAAAACTAAGCTTCTTTGCATTCATGCAATGATCACTTGAGATTCATATGCTTTACAATGGGTCTCAAGGCAGATTTTATTATTAGGCCAAGTTATCAAAACTTGATGATTGCGATATTATTAGAAGTAAATAATTATAAAGATTTGTATTTATTTATTATATTTAGCCATATTTTTTTTAATAATATTTATTTATTTAATTTAAATATCTTTTTTTTTTTACCTCGTATTTCATTGAAATCATTCTGCCTGCACATTGTCACTGCTAGATCAAAATGTTACATTTATGTTACATTTTTAATGATTTTATTGCAATTTGACAATGCCATGAAATGGTAAAAAATGACATAGAATAAAATATTGTTTCATTAAATTTACAACATTTTCTTCTGTCTATTGTAAAGTTACATTATTTTTAGTCATGTTTATGCAGCTGTCACCTTCTTCAACTTAACATGGTATTGGGTATACCAGGAGAAAAGACACTGTACAAACCGCTGATTGGCTTAAAGCTAATCAGTAAGAACATGACAATTATCTTGTCACCTTGATGAATCATTTACTCACTGTCCCCCTTAGTGGTGCTGGGGAGCGCAGCAGTGTTTGCACACTGAACGCTATAGAAGAATGGAGCCCTTAAATAGATCCCAGTGTGAAGTGACGTCCTGCAGAGCAGTTTAAATGGTTTCTCATGGATACACTCATGGCTAAGGTTAAAGACTGCAATAAGGGGAGTTAAGAGGTTGAGTGAACTGTCAGAGCGGGCAGGTGTGCCTGTGCGTGCGTGTGTGTGTTTACTGTAAGCCTGAAGAGGTTAGCTTGGGTTAAACTCCCACAGCTGTGTGGTCTCTCTGTGTGGGAGTGAAAGAGAAACAAATGGATAGAAAGAGACTGACAGAGCAGGGGGGAGAGAGAAGGAGAGGTAGACAGAAGAAGATGAGGAGAGAAAGAGAGTGAGAGTGAGAGAGGGGAAAGGAAAGAGATAAGAGAGATTGGGAGAGATAGGGGGAGAAAGGAGAGAATAAGAGAAAAAGAGAGAAAGAATGAATAAGGAGGGCAAGGGGGAGGAGAGATAAAAGAAATTAGATGAGACAGAGAAAGAGAGCGAGAATGAAAGACTGAGAGATATTTTGGCCCTTGATCTGTTACTATAATTTTCTCTCAGTAGTAAAGAACTGATTTTAGGTGCACTGTACTCACATTTCTTATTTTGAAACCTCAAGGTTGGGAAAACATTTTATTCATGCTAAAAGCAACAATAACGGATGTTCCATCCCATTTCAAAGCACTGGTGCAAGTGTTTACAGCTCTAACTATCCAAGTTAGTGGAAAAAGTAAAAAAAAAACAAAAAAAAAACCCTCCACCAAATCCATACAACAAATTAAGTAATTCACTGTAAATTAGAGCAAAAGAGATGATGTACCTGCAGCTGCATTTTTGCGTCTTTGCTGACACTTTTTGTTCTCCATCTTCTGCTGACTCTCTTGTCTTTCTTTGATAAATCTATACAGTTACTCTAAATTACACACAAACACAAACAAGCATGCAGTCAAGCACACACACACACATACACACACAGACACCCACACGCACACAATCACACAAATAGACACACATGGAGAAGATGGGAGTGGGTTAATAGCACGTCAAAAAAAACCAAAAAACCAGCATCTAAATCCCTAAAAGCAGATGAAGTATTTTTTAGAAGCAACAACTGTTATCACAGCATGAAAATGACATATTTCGATAACAATAATCATTTGTACGCCGGTTCATCGAGTTTATAGAAATCAGTTTAAACTGTCCTTATACTTGTGATAACTGAATGTATCATATTTGTGGTCTCCAGAATAAACAAGTATATCTAACGAATATGTTACTGTACACATTGTCCATATGCACAATAAGATTAGTCTGTGACTTCTTCTACATTTGTTCCAATGATGTTTCTTCTCACTGTTTGTAGACATTTGTGATAACGTTCCTCTCTACTGAATGCGTAATTGTTTTCTGCTGATCTTCGTTGTAGGTTGTCGATAAGCTGCCAATGAATGCCAACATAAATCTAGCAGAACTAAGACAGCAGTGGATAAAAAGACTGAGGCTATATTTTAATGCAGTATCAAGCAGATTAATATACAACAATGATTTCCAGAGTCCATAAAGTCAGACTTTATTTGAACTACATAGTACAGTATCAGATTTACATGTAGCCACAATCTATTTTCTGTATGTAGTCTTTCAATTCAACATCGAACTAAGTTTGGTCAATTTAGGTATCTGTAGTGGGATGAACTGGTAGGAATGAATGAAAAGCTGATGCACAGACAAAGCATGTGTGAGGCTATATGGACATGATATGATAGTAAAGCGTGTGGTCTGGAACAAAATCATTCACAGTGTACATGCAGCAAATCACATGCAGAGGTGTGCGAAGCTCCTTGTGTCAATGGGATATAATTTAGATCTTGAATTAATGTGTAGACCAGACATGTGATTACAGAAATGACAAAGATTGTAAAGGAATGACAAGGTGTTTAGTGGTAGCAGTACCACTGATCTCAGGGATTGACAGTCTTGCTCTCTTTGTTTCTCTTTCTCTCTCTCTCACACACACACACACATACACACACACACACTTGTAAGTTTTTATTCTGAGATATGTGTTTGTGTAGGTGGGCTGATCTGTGTTCATGTCAAACCTGCATATCTGTGAAGCTCGGTGCTGACTGTGTCCTCTGTAAAATCTCCAGACTCTGCAGCAACCGACTCAGCTCTATCAGACTGGACTGGCAATGAGCAAGCTCTAAAACAAACATGTGAACATTGAATATATATTTTGAAGACAGTGTTTCAAAGACTAAAAGTATGTCACGTGAAATAATTGGCCAAAAGTGTGCTACTGTGCTCTTTAAGTATGACGGTGTTACCTTCTGCACATTTGTCCATCTCTTCTGACTCCTGCAGCCATGCTGCCACTTTGCTCTGGCCGTTGCTGTAGGAGGGGGGCAGGCTGGTGGTGCAGGTGAGGGGTGGCTGCCAGGGCAGAGAACTGGGCTTCACTTGCTGCTGAGAACACACAAAAATACATTGAATACTTGGGGGGCCTTAAGCAAAGTACCATCCCCACACACTGCTCCCTGGGTGCTGTGTTCCTGGCTGCCAGCTGCTTCACTTGGTGAATGGGTTAAATGTACAGAAAGTATTCACACATGGTGTGTTCACATGAGACAGAATGGATGATTAAGGTTTCCTTCAGCCAGTGGCTGGACTGGCAATGAGCAAGCTCTAAAACATACACACAAACAGCTGGTGTACTTTCAAGGCATAGTATTTCAAAGCCATAAAGTATTTCAGGTGAAATAGAGTTTAGATCGGGCCCAAAAAATGAGACCCGACCCGATCTGAGCCTGTGCACCTTGTGCCCGAACCCAGCCCGGCCTGTCACATTAACTGTAATTATCGGCCCGGGCCCGATGTAAACCCGACAATTTTTAAAAATAAATGTGACGATTAAAAAAATCAAATGCTTGATCACGGCCCAACCCGGCCCGGCCCGAGGACAGTGGCAGGAAATCTCGGCCCGTGTCGGGTTCGGGCACAAAATCTAAACTCTAAAGTGAATTAATAGGTGCAAATTGTGCTACTGCTCTAAATGCTGTCCTTTAGTTTTCTAGGGGCAGCGTTTTTTTAAGATCATCCTAAATTATCTTGTAAAAGGCAGACAGTAGATGGCAAAGAGAAGAATGCCAAAAAAGGCACAATCCATAGCTTTTAACCACCTTATTAATGAACATTTAAAAACATTTTCATCGCCTTAGCCTTATTAGCCTTAAAGATTTCATGTTTTCAAAGACTGTTAATTAAGAGATTCATTTTAGGATCACTGCCATGCTAGAAGTGGATAACAGTGAGCCTGCAGTAACAGAACGTTCAAGTCAAAACCCCCAATACGGGGTGGGGGATAGGGGATGGGGGGGCTAGTCTTACCACGTGTAATGTCACAGCTTAAGTCAGGATTACTTATCTACTACTTAAACTCTTTTACCTACAATAACAGGTGGGATTTTTCAGAGCGTTTCTGCTGAATTATTGACTTTTACTTATGATCTTTTATTTATATTGTCTTTGTGTCTCTATGTGACTGTGTAGAAATAACATAAGCAATTTGCTCTGAGATCAATAGGGCTTTCTGATCCCGTAAATTCTAATATACCTAAACCCATTTATGCATGACCTGTACACAATGCAACTATGCTCCTCATGTCAGTGATCTAAGTGAAGCGAATGAAACAACTCTACACAAAGTAAACAAAGTGTTACACTTGCTCGTTGATCATTACAGATCATTTTAAAGTAAAATTATTCTCAGTCCATGACTGTGTACTGGGAAATGAAGTGGCATTCTTCAAAAGATATGTTTAAACAGCTAAACTGATTGTGACTATCATTTCAACAATGCATTTGCTAAGATGTTTAAGAGAACTTAGACATCATTCATCTCCATGACGCACATCATTACATTTTTACACTGCAGTGTAATGTTACACCCAAATACTAACCAGTACAAAAGATTATTGTTAAAACAAATAATTATGCTACAGAACATCAGGTTCAGTTTTAAAACTGAACTACTGGCACTGTATCTGCCAGTTCCTGTGTTGTTCCCTTAGAGAGAGAAAGCACAGTATGGATGAAATGAGGAGCTGGTGTGTTTTTTGATGAGTCATTACTGAGTTGCACTGAGTGTGTCACAGAGACCATCCCTGGAGGACTACTATTTCTAACACACACACAAAAGCACAAAGAAAGACAGAGAGACAAAGACAGGGAGAGAGAGAAAGAGAGAGAGAGAGAGAGAGAGAAAGAAAGTAAGACAGAGTGAGAGAGAGAGAGAAAGTAAGAAAGAGTGAGAGAGAGAGAGAGAGAGAGTGAGAGAGAGAGAAAGAGAGAGAGAGAGAGAGAAATCTGCTGTGTGCTGGCACGGCGTGAGCAGACGCGGTGAACAGTGGCACCATCCTTCTGTGTGCCTGCAGCACCTGCAGATCCATATAGGCAAGCGCTGCCTCTGTCACCGCAGTGGAAATGGTAGATGAACTATTCTTCCCTTACAGTACGATTGATTTAAAAAAAAAAACTTTTCATTTAACACATTTAGTTTTTGGTTACCGAATGTTTCAGTGCTTTTAATTCAAAAACCGTCTCCATGAGCTATAAAATGTCAGAGACTTTGACTGAATTGTGTGCCAGAGCATCTTTTTGCACGCTGCCTTTACAGTTGTTTATTGTGCGTAACTGTTTTAGTGGCTTTTGTGGTTTGGAATCCTTTGCTTGACTACTCCCCCCCCTCTTTTGTTGTGTTTTTTGTTTGTTTTTAAATAGTCCATTTTGTTTGTTATGTTTTTTTTTCATGCCGTGTGATGTTCTTTCCCCTCTTTCTTCTTAATGTCTGTTCGGGTTTTTTTGGCTCTGTAGGCTCTTGGCTAATTGAGCAGGGAACCTATGCCAGAAAGGTCACTTCTCCTCCTGTTTACTTATTTGCCCCCTTTCTTTTCCTCCCCCCTTCTCTTTTTTGTCTCCCCTTTCAGGATGAGTTCCATCCCTTCATTGAGGCACTGCTCCCTCACGTGCGCTCCATAGCCTACACCTGGTTCAACCTGCAGGCGCGGAAGCGCAAGTACTTCAAGAAGCACGAGAAGCGGATGTCCAAGGATGAGGAGCGGGCGGTGAAGGACGAGCTGCTGAGTGAAAAGCCGGAGATCAAGCAAAAGTGGGCGTCTCGCCTCCTGGCCAAGCTTCGCAAGGACATCCGGCAGGAGTACCGCGAGGACTTTGTGCTCAGCGTGACGGGCAAGAAGCACCCATGCTGCGTGCTGTCCAACCCTGACCAGAAGGGCAAGATCCGGCGCATCGACTGCCTGCGGCAGGC
>JBBMFX010000101.1:3017403-3028652 GCA_037832545.1 Rhabdalestes septentrionalis | reverse complement strand
ATGAACTGGTGCAGGCCATTGTAGAAATGCCTTCCAGCATCAGGGGCATTATAAGCTAACCCCACGACCCAATGCATTATGGTCAAGGCAGCCCACGTCCCATCTCACTTAAAGGTAATGCGTTGTGATGTGATGTCAATAATGAATGGGAGAAATATTCTGAAGCATGCAGTTTTGAAATGAGCAAAATATATTTCCACAATTATACTATTAGGCCATTACTAGTAGGCAACAGACTGCTGTACATTATAGCGCAGGAGAGAAAATAGATAGGCCTATGTCTGGGCCTAATGTATTTTATCGACAGAAGATAGAATGCATTAGCATTTCTTAAGTCAAATCAAGATAGTGCTGCTTGAACAAATATGCTAAAGGCACACCACAGAAGATGAAAAACGATGGTGGTGGTGGGACGCCATATATAGCACTGCTATAGCTGTGGACACTTAGGCCTAGGACTATTAAACACAAAATTGTGATGGTTCATTATTCAAATAAGTGAATAGAAGGAAGCTCTGCTTAGATCATAGGTGCATTTGGTAGGCTTTTTTGAGTGCAAAATCATCAGTCATATCCTTAAGGTTCTGCTAGAGCACATGCACATGCTTGATAGATAAAGTAGCTAGTCCAGAGAGATGGCTGCTTTTTCTGCTTTCTATTCCCTGCTTTTTGCTTTTAAAAATTTTACCCATTTTTGGAAGCTTTAGGTTTTGTTTTTCAGTTGCTTCTATGTTTGAATATGTTCTTCATCATCATTTCATTGTGTGCAAATATCCTTTGCTGTACAGTTCTCATTTTTGTAGTCACCATGTCCCAGAAATTAGATCAAGTCTATTAATCTTTATGTAAACTTCATTTAGAAATAAAACATGTAGCCATGGTATATATGATGTTTAATCATGTTGTCTTATTTATTGTACATCATGAAACGCATGATTCTGCCTGATATACACTTGAAGGGCACTATTGCACTGATGAGCAGCCCATGTTTATGGACCCCTAGCTGTCACGGACCTCACTGCAACCTACTTACCCACTGTCAGTGAGCTGAACCGGGGTTTGTTTGGAAAAAGTGTGTGACCCGCTGTTGATTGGTTGTTTGATTCGGACCTGAGTGTTCACATCTGTTCAAATGAAACAAACTAAGTAGCTTGAATATTTGAGGGAGCTGTGTTAGGGGTAGGGTTAGGGTCAAATACATTTTGCAGTTTTTTAGACCCAGACTGGATAACCTACATCTTAAATATTCTCTAGGTGTATGAGGATTCTTCATGATTTAGGAAGATTTTACCAAGACAAGAAACATAATTGTGATCTCTTTTTATATTTACTCTGCAACTACTCTTTTTGGAAGTTACCTTATCTTGCTCTTCATTGTTTAAGTTTGACTATTTATTATGGATTTTTGAGGAGCTGTGCATAGGCCAAGCATAGCTAAAGATCTGTACCACATAAATATACCATCAACAAGGTTGTGTGGCAACAACATAGAATCTTGAACCTCATTTTTGTGTTTGTCCCTTTGTTTCATCACCTCATGTTCCTCTCCTTTTTTCTTTTTGTTCTGGTTCTGTCTCTTCCCTGCTACGGTCAGTGGTGGACGTGTTCTCTTGGATGACAACACTGATCTGGGTTATGTGGAGGATGGGACGCCGTGTGGCCCCTACATGATGTGCCTTGACCGGAAGTGTCTGCCCATCTCCTCCCTAAACCTCACAGCATGTCCTTCAGGGCCTGATGGACGTGTCTGCTCTGCACATGGTGTGAGTTGATATGATAGACCATTTGGACCAACTGGTTCCAAATGATAGTGATCTGTCGTTCTCTGGAAGTTTGTTGTTAAAAATATGTGTGTTCAAAATACTAATTTAGACAAAAATAGACCAAAGCTGCTTGATAGACATGCTGCTCCGGATAGAAATGTCTTTATACAGCCAGTGCTATATTTATGGTGTACTGTGTCACACAAATAAGTATAGGAAGCGACTATCAGCAATGATTGCTGAACAATGACTGGAAGATTAAGAAAATAAGGTGGATCTTTTAAGGGGTTGCTGGTTAGAATTAAATGTGTCCAAGTCTCAATCTCCTCTCAGTTTAATTATAACATCCCAGCAGACCATGCTAAGCCATCTTTTGTGCTTTCTCATTCCCTTCTACCTCTGTTTCCTTGTACGCTACTCTCATAATTAATTTAATTAGGGCCATAAATTAATTTTATGTCAGAATCCGCTCTAGCCTTATGAACCATAGAAACCTCTCTTTACTTTAATGCTATTTTATAATGGTTACACTCATGTTTATGGATGCCTTCGGGTGCAAACCAGTGTATTTCAGCAAGCTTTGTGAAAGGCCACACTATTCTTTCCAACATGTTTTGATGTTTCTTAATTTCCATTTTCCTTTCCTTTAATGAGCGGTCCTGCATTAGAGACCGCGGGCACTGCACAGCTGCAGTTCTATCTGATATGAGCCTGAAATGCCAGATCAGTAGTTAAGCTCTCTCTTGATGAGGTTATACGGTGCATCAGTAGCCCCATAGTCCTCGAAATTCCCCATCTCTCCTTGATCCCAAGGGATGGCTTGCTGCACCTTGCAACTGCATAGCTAATGTTTTTGGGGATTTTTTTTCTGTATTTATTACTTTCTCCCAGGTGTGTAACAATGAAGCCACCTGCACCTGCGACACCACCTGGGCAGGAACAGACTGCAGCATGCACGACCCGCCAAAAGAGTCACCTGTCATTATAGACGATGGTCCTAAGGGTTCGTGATCTCTCCTTGCCTTATTTACATTCCACATAGAAAGCATCAACATCTGTTCTTTGAAGTTGTGCCCAAATATAGATGTACTGATGCTCAGCAACATACTCAGCCACAATCACTTTAAAATCCACATGAAAGTGGGCCTCCTCATGACTTGTCGCAGATACTGGTACATATACATTCTTAGCATGGGGCCATCTACATTTTCTCTGCTGAATCACCCCCTATTTCCTCTGCGCAGTGAGCGTGGCCACTAACAGGCTGATAGGGGCAGTGGCAGGGACCATTCTGGCCCTGGGGGTGATTTTTGGAGGCACTGGGTGGGGAATAGAGTAAGCACTTCTCATCCCTTTCAACGCCACTCCCCCAGCAAGCGGGAGCTGCTGTGATCCCTTGTGTGCGTGTGTGTAGATGTGTCCTCCCAGTGGCTTTTTTTGTCCCTCGTGGTTGTTGTGACAGTGCCATGTGATTGATCGGTGTTGTGTAACCTGCTGGATCGATCGGTAAATCTCATTTTTTCCCCCCTTTCCTCGGCCGTAATCACTATGAATATGACCATTACTACTCTGTGTTATGCAGTGTTGCAGTGCTCTCCTTACTGGTCCATGTGGGGCATTTACACACACACAAAAAGGAAAATAAACAGTGAAATAGCGCTAAAAACTGGAGTGAAGCAACTGACCTGAAGTTTGAAGACAACAGGCAAAAGTCACCGTGTGCTGAACTTTTCTAAATCCTGCCCTGTAACAAGACTGAGGGAGTGAAAGAGTATAACAAATTCATTATGAGTATATGTATGTATATATCAGTTGGTAAGATTGTGTGTGTCTGTGTGTGTGTGTCTGTGTGTGTGTGTAAGTGTGTATGTGTGTAAGCATGGTCTCGTCAGTAAGGCATTTTATTGTTTTTTATAATTTCATTTGTGCAATAAGCTTTTCGTTGCGCGCCCCACCTGACAACTGCAACATACAGTCAGGGAGTATAGCCGTGATAATCTCCTAAAAGGAATAGTGTAGAGGTTTTTAATGTGATCTTTTTCTGTAGCATCTTCTAATCAGTCAACATAGACAGTGATTACAGCATGTTTCCCTGAAGCTACAAAAGAGCGGAAAACCTAGAGAAGACTATGGACAGCTGTTTAAGTTTATTCCAACCCACAATATCAAGTGAATCTAAACCCAACCCAGGCCTGAGTCCAAAACCATTTTGGTAATGACGAACCTGAAATGGCCCATCATTACCTATAAGGCCCAATAGAGGTTGATGTTTCTAATAACAGCACATGTTAAATTACTTTGAGGTCAGGAAAATGTGTTGAAATCACTCTTTGTGGGAGATGAGTGTAATCTACAGATGCTGCAAACAGAGATCAGGCTAAAAACCCCTGGAGTGTTTCTTTCATAAATTTCTCATGGCTTCATGCACACATTCAGTTTAAACCACTCTGACCCTCATACAGGAAGCCCAGGCAAACATGACAACCCATTGCTGCAGCAGCCATGCAAACCAAGCAGCCGAAGGAGGATTTTAGAGCTTCTTGCATTTCATGTGTAAAAGCCTTGCGTGCTGTGTCCTGCCCTACACAGCTTACGTCATGTCTCTCTTCCATCATGCCCCTCTGCAGGTCCTAGCGCCACCAACCTTATCATAGGCTCCATCGCGGGGGCCATCCTGATGGCAGCCATAGTGCTGGGGGGGACGGGATGGGGATTTAAGTAAGAGCCACACCGCATGCTTCTTATTGCCTGCCTGCCTGGAACAGGCTAACATATTTATATACATACACACAAAAACACACACACACACACACTCACACACTCACACACATACATACACATCAGGGCCTGAGCTTCTGCTACAGACAGATTTGAGCCCAACTTGTCAAATTGTGGGTAAACCAGAGGTCACCTTTATTTAGTAGCATTTTTAGTGGCACGAGTCTTGGCCAAAACTTTTATTATTAATTTTGACCAGTAATTTTAACATAGATTACTTCAGCTTGCTTTGCATCACAAAGGATATAATTTATTTAAATCCCTTAAAAAGGATTGTTGTCAGCTTTTTTACAGCCTGCTCCTGGTTATGTTGACATCATGTAGCATTTTATATACTTCCCAAAATCCCAATATCCATAACTCAGAAAATGGCAATAAATTCTGTAACCAATCAATAACTGTTGGTTCACAAGCAGTTACAAGCATATTTGAGCCCGACATCTGAGCCTAAGCCTGTAGCAGAACCTCTAGAAAACTGGCCCGACGCTTGAGATGCATGCGTGCTAAATGATAAAATAACAGTTATGAACAGAACAACGAAATGAAACCAACGAGTAGGAACAATGAACCTGTTTGAACAATTTTAACTCTAGCACAATCTAAGATGTGTAAAACTGTACATTTCAATCTAATTTAATCTGTAATATATGACCAGAAAAAGTGTGATTTTTAAAGAAGTTTCTAAATGCACTGGATTCTAAAAACAGATTGGCTAATGCTTAAAGGAATAGTTTGGTGAAAAAAAACACATATCCCAGATATGGTTGATCAGTCACGTTCAAAACTGGGCTTCTTAGATTTGGAACTGGAGCTGTGAGCCTAAATGTTGTTAACAAAAGTGCAATAGACACCCAAAAAATACACTCGACACTCTCAAACCACTTCAACCACATCCAGCTCTTCATGTGGTGTATAACTGGGATGGTCACATAAAGCTATTTTAGAAAACCCTGTGTAAAAATGTTTTGTTTTTATAGCTCACAGTAAGTCCTCCTGCATTCTACACTGACGAGTCTTTGTCACCTTATTGAAGAGTTGGATGTAGTTTTAGAGTTATGGGATGTAATTCCAAAAGTGATGATAGACTTCTAGTGCTTTTTAGCAATTTTAGCCTTGCATCTCCAGTTTTAAAAACAAGAAGCAAAATTTGGATGACAGAAATCTCTGAAAATGTATGTTTATCTGCTATCACACCAAACCATTTCTTTAAGTCAGCCAGTGGGTTTTGAGATGTATTAAATGAGAAATGCTTTTAAAATCCATACAATGTGTTCATGGTAAAAGTCTATTTGAGATTAAGAGATTAATGTGTAAATGGTAAAAGTCTATTTGAGATTAGAAATTAAAGTGTTCATGGTAAAAGTCTATTTGAGCTCAAGTCTATTTGAGATTAAGTTAGCGCAATATGGTTTTCTCTAGCCTAGCAAGTCTTGTCATTTGGATATTGGTCTCAAGGAGACTTAGCTCACTTCAGCATGCTGGTCTGCACATAGCATCTTGTCTGAGGCCACTGAGGGTTTGTGCATGTGGACTGGCACCACTAAGGCATAGCTAAAACAGGATGCTAGCTACTAAGAGCATTGCACCAAGGCTGAGCTCACCTCATTGGGCGGGAGGGGAAGGTTTTCCTGGGTTTTAGGGATTTGGGTTGGGTGGTTTTTTTGGTTTGTTTTTGTATTTTGAGGGGAGGGATAACCATTTTCTTATTCGCTCTCCTCGCCGTGATCTCTCTCTCAATCCCCCCTCCGTTGTCTGAAAGGGTGAGAGTATGAGCGAAGAGGGGTGGAGGTTGTGTTGTAGGCAGCCTTTGTACCATGGCTGGCTGCCACGCCCTCTTTACCTCCCGGAAGGCCCTGGGCCCCCCAGAAAACCTAGAACAGAGCAAGACCCCTCACCCCCCACCCGGACTCGCCCGACACTGCTGCCTTTACTGCCTGCTTCACTGAGACCTGGTACAGACACACTGCGCTGCACTGCACCTGCATGCTCCCCACCCCCACCCCCCACACCCACACTCAGCGATTAAGTGGCGTCTCCCGCCTAACCTCTCTATGGACAGGTGCATGTTAAACTGCTG
This sequence comes from Rhabdalestes septentrionalis, assembly GCA_037832545.1. Classification (NCBI taxonomy): domain Eukaryota; kingdom Metazoa; phylum Chordata; class Actinopteri; order Characiformes; family Alestidae; genus Rhabdalestes; species Rhabdalestes septentrionalis. Next base: position 3,022,034 of record JBBMFX010000101.1, on the reverse strand, counting down.
GGATGCCCCACATCAAGCCACACTACGGGGAGATTGTGTCAAACCCCACCCCCTGTCGTTTGTCGTTCTTGTTGCCTTTCTTGTCGTTCCTGGTGGTATCGTCGTCGTCCGTGTTTGTGGGTGTGACATCCTGTTCAATCCTCGGTGTTGTAGACTTGTTTACTCCCTCTTTTTGTGTTGGTGTTCTTTCCCAGGAGGTAATGTTTTTTTTCCACATCTTTCTGTGTCTTTGTAACACACACTCACTCGCGCTCAGCGGGGGGACGCTTCAACATCCGCTTCTCTTGCGGAAGAGAACCACTGTAACCCAGGGTAATCTAACAACATCGGAAAACATTGAGCTTAATATTTAGACAGATAAACTCTGCAAAACCCGTGGAATTCACGTGTTTATGACATTAGATGAGGCTCGAAACCTAAGCAATATTTGAGTTGGGTGAGTCTTACCAGAGTAACTGCCGCTATGTTAACATGCTGATTCATACCTGATGAAATATATAGCCAATATAGCTGAGAGATAAAAGCCTTGATGCTGCACTCATCAAAACGTGTTTGGTTTTCATGACAGGCCACTTATAATGACAAGACATCACAGATAGTGCTTATCATGCAACATTTTAAATAAGCATTCAATTTTTATGTAACATACCAAAATCAATATTTCCCATAATCCGTAGATCCAGACTACAATTTGCCTGTCCCAAAATAAACGTCAGGCCCTGCAGTCCTCTTTAAACCATGCACTTTAAAAGAGGATGTCAGCAATTTGCAGATGTGAAGGGCAAGAGCCTTGCACTTTGGACCAGCTCATGCCTTACACCGGCTGTAAAAAAACAGTTTGGCTCCAAAACACACCTTATTTTCCATTACGTATGAGGTTGGTATATGAGGCTTTGCATAATTTGAATTACATCATTTGAATGCTGTATAGTGATGCCACTTTTACAAATGTGTTGCACAACAAAGTGCATTATTTTACAGCATTTACATCCAAAAATACCAATAAATATAACCATTTGGAATTAAACTCTAAAAATTCAGTGATCTAGGGTGGTTTAATGTAGATTACAAGGACAGAACACCTCAATGATGAGGTACTTAAATGCATTTAATTTATTCTCTGCTTGGTCAAACAGAAATGTGGCTAAGAGGGGGATCAAAGGCACTCATGAGTGCACCTGAGAAATCTGAAAAGAGGGGGGGAAACCTCAACCAACCTGTACACTTCCACTAGTGTGCTTACATCTTGATGTGTATATGTATATTTAACAACAGTGTTATGAGGATCAAGTGCCAGAGATTATATTGAAATGTATTTTTGTTAAATTGCTGTGTACGTTAGCTGATAATTAGGATTTCCATAGCTTTTGTCTAACATGTATGTAGAGCAAGTTTGTCATGGGTGTACTTGTCCAAGCATCGAAGTACACTAGTGCAAATTAACTATGCATTGGTTATCACAATGAAAAATAGGACACTATTCATTCTGGAGATCAACCATTCTATGAATTATAATATATGATGTAACTACATTGTTTATAGTGTTAAACCAATCAACAACCCAGTCCCACCTATTACACACACCCCCACCTTCCAGCTCTAGTCTTATTAGTAAAGTGTAACAGAACTGAATAGTCACCATTTTCCTCTTCTAATTTCATTCCAGATATTGTGAGAATATTGAAACATTTTCAGTCTTACTTTGTTAAATATAATGTGAGGGTATGGAACCATGAGGCCTGAAGTTTCTACGGAACGGATTCATGAGTTTTGTTACTATCGTTACACCCCTACTAATAACAATCACAAAGCACAAGGCAGTGACCATCAGCCAGATCTGTTTAATTATACAATGAGGTTTATTCAAGCAGGACTTCTATTACTCTGTGATTTCAAACAATACATGAATTAATTTCAATCCAGAATCATTACTGTCGCATTTGTAAATTACATAAACTCTGTAGATTCATATCAGACTAGAATTGGAGGTGTAGATACATCAAAATACAGTATAAATCTCAAAATAAATCTGATCTAACTCAAGTAGGGCTATAGACGAGTCATTTGTGATTTCTATGCTGGTTGCTGGTTTGTCTGGGTTCAGTGGTTCAGTGTCCCAAGAGTGCAGTGATGGTGTATGTTGATGATTCTGGCATTGCCTGCACTAACTTCTATATCTTCTGCCCCTCCCCCCTTCTGCAATTACCCACGCCACCAAGAAATGTCAAGAAACGACGTTACGATCCCAATGCCAGTGCTATCTAGAAGAGGGCCTGACTGCAGCCTTGCCTGGTGTTCCCCTGGGTTTCGACAGCAAGCTACCTGCTGGACTGTACCCTCTCCTGCTGCTAACAGCCAGTTAGCATTACTTGAAGAAAAAAAAGAGAAAAGGAAATCAAGGAGAAGACAAAGAACACTAGAATATTTTTCACCTGAAGTCATGCACCCAAGGCCTGCCCTTGCTCTGTTACACGACCCATCACCCAGATGACCAGTGGGTACGCTCTCCCGCTCCGATCATCCTGACCTTCCCAATTTTTGACCTTGGCATGATCAGCCCTGGCTGTGGCACTTGCATGGCGGAGGAAGGTCGCCAACTCAATGAAAAAAAAAAGCTAAACGCTAAAAACCTAGAGGAAAATAAACAGTTCAAAAGAAGAGCGACCGAGAGATGAGCCTGCATTGAAAACGCTGCATCAATCGTAGAAACAGTGGCAGGTGAGACTCCCCTCCAATGGTCTCAGGGTCTGAATGGGCCTAGGCTGCCTGACCATGCTTCATAATAAAGACTCATAGCATATTGAGACAAAAGGCAAGATTTTGGTCTCCTAGTCTCAGCTTCATTTTACACAGACATAAATTTAAACTTATTTTTCTTTCCGATTTTAGCATGTTGTATTGCAGGAATTTTCTGCCATATTATGGATAAAAAGGAAACCAAACAACAAAGAGTCCAAAAATGTTGCCAGCAGCTTCTGATGCTGCTTAATGAGTTCACTGTTGACTCTGATGGAGTGAACCTATACATGCACGCACGCACACACAAACACACACACACACCAAATTATTTATGCCTGGTTATGTCAATAACTGCTCCCCTTATAACTTCTTATACTGGCTGGGCCTAGGGGCCCTGTAGGACCACCCTGTGCGGAATGTTCTTTCAGCTAATCCAAAAGCTGCATGATGTAATTGCACTGGGGGCAGAGCTCACACAGCCTGCCGCGCTTCTTAAGGTAACTGCATGTCAAAGGATTTAAAAAAAGTTAACTTTTACTTACTATGCAAAGGGGAAACGTCGCACAGACCCTATGGACCGGCAACCATAGTGAAACAATACCAACTGCACAACTGATTCTATCATGCTACCATTAGGCACTCTTTTATATATGCTTGGCCATGACTATGTTGGTCTTTTAATTAAGCTTCTTAAAATAATAACTTAAAATGAATGTTTTGAGGACAAATGCCACCTCTAAAATTTAATATTTGTTGTCATAGTCATATTTATGGGACAGCAAATCACAAGAACTCATTAATTAGCTGAAAATTAGTCGAGTGGGCCGGCCCAGTGTCATATAAGGGAGGGATTTGTCGTAGGAGTCACCACTAGGGGACAGATTTCAGGGGTTGTCTCCACGGGTATTGGCCACTTGATGTCATTTCTCATTTCCACAAGCCCACACCTTTTACATTCCTCTCATGTTCCCATGGAAACATTTACAAAACAATAAAGAAATTGATGAAAACACAGAGTTGTTTTTCTCCCATCTTCAAAGCTGAGATAAGCTTGAAAAATGAATTGCACGTCAGTCTTATGTGAAAGTTTTGGTCAAACTACATGTTGTGGATTTCTATATAGGAATACATCTTTTCAGTTTTACATATTGGAAAAAAATACAGAATGCAGTGTGTTTTCATTATTCCAATATAGAAACACAAAGAGTTGTCTAAACGCATTATTCAATACTATTTTTTTAATGAAATTGTGTAACAAATTGAATTTTTCATGTAAAAACTGGGGAAATATGACTGACTGTAGAAGCAACCCAGGCATTTAAACGAAAGTCTTTTTAATCAATACTTTATATTAGCATACACTTAATATTATAATCAAATCAAAAAAACCTCTGTACCAGGAGGCATTATTAGGCCATAGTTATTATTAACAAACAAGTAGCTGGCAGTTAGCTGTATATTTATTACTACTGTTTTAAGCAAGGTCTTGAATAAATGTTAACCAGAAATCACTTGGTTTCATCTGTGAATAGTGGCTCAGATTATTAAACCTATTATTTAAACCTATTCGGTAATTCGGTAGAAAGAACACAACCAACTAATAGATTGAACAGTTTAAGAAGAAACTAAATTCTGATGCTTAGCCCAGTCCACACAGGCCAAGTGCTCAGATGATGATTGTGCACAAGACTGTGTCAGAAACAACACAAATGAAAGTATCCTGGAAGATTCTTACTGCCTAATAAAGCAGTAATGAGCGGTCAGGTATTTAGCAGTTAAAAGTCTGATGCAATACTTAATAGCTGTTGCCTTGGTAAGGCATGATAATGGACACTTAAAATGTTGTGCAAATTATTAACTTGTAGAAGTACACAGAAGAGTGAAATACATAT
>JBBMFX010000101.1:2987321-3009172 GCA_037832545.1 Rhabdalestes septentrionalis | reverse complement strand
ACACACACACACACACACACACACACACACACACACACACACACACACACACACACACCCCACCGTTGTTATGTTCTGTACTTGTGTTGCATCATGGTCCTGGAGGTATGTTGTCTTGTTTGAAATATGTACTGAAATTTGACCTAGTGATCAAATTCAAGTCTCGACAAATAAATTTAGACAGTTTTGAAATTAGTAAGACTTTAAAGAGAAATAAAAATTGAGATGTGAATAACACCCTAAGGGGTTTTGAGAAGAAATCAGTCAGACTTCAATATTGCAAGAATATTGCAAAATCATGCTCTGACAAGTATCAGATACCTTAGTTTCATGAATACTGACCATGGTTTGCGCCCAAAACTCCAGAAATGTAGTCTAACCCTGTGGTTTTTATAATTTGTTTGTCATTATCTGTCATTTGTAATGCCTTGGACACCATAAAGATCAAGTCTGGCTGGTAAAAAGCACATTGTTTCAGCTGCCTGATCGACATTGAATGAAATCAAAAGAGGATTAAGAGTACATCAATTGTTGTAGACCAGAACTAAAGACAAACAGCTGGAAAAAGTGTTAGCTGCTGAAATTACCAGCTCTTTACCTTCTGTTATCGACCTCACGACCCTCCAGGAGGACGCAGCCATCTTTGTAGTTTACGAAACAGCCTACGCTTCATTGTCACGTGATATTCACGTGTGATACGGCTTGCGTCATACACTCTAGAGACAAAAGTATTGGGACGTCTGACCAGTTCACCAACATGAACTTTAATGGCAAATACCGTCTTGCAGTTACAACGCTCTTCTTTGAAGGCTTTCCACAAGATTTTGGAGTGTTTCTTTGGGAATTTGTGCTTATTCATTCTGTAGAGCCTTTATGATACCAGGCACTGACTTTGGTCCAACAGATTGATTGTGTCTGTCTCAGTGAAGTACATAACTGGATGCATCAAAATAATTTTGTCTTAAAGACAAAATGTAGATGATATTTTTTTGGAACTAAAGAGGGAAGATCAATTCTCAGTGCCCATCTGCAATCTAGAGTACTTTAGATATCCACCCATGTAAAAAATCTTGGTATGATGGATGGAAACCTTTGTTTTTTTGTGATCATATTAAAGCTATCACATAGTCATAATTTAGGCACTAGATACATCTTATACATTTGATATATATATTCATGTACCTTAGATCTCCAGGAGCTGGTCAGCTAGTGGTGAAAAGAGCCTAAACATGGTGAGACGGTGGTAATCCCCTATGCTGCCCAACTACCAGAGGTGATCCTAGGGTCTGTTGGGGTCCCAAGCAAAAATCCCCCCCCCAACCAGTTTTTGACCGTAGTTTAAAGAGTTAGCTCTCGTTCGCCATCTAGTGGTGTGGGGGCCCCAAGCATCTGCCTGCCTTGCCTGCTGGCAAGATTCGCCTCTGCCAACTACCCTGATATAAAATAAGTTCTGTCACTATTCTCCTCCAGCTTCTTTAAAATATCCACACTTCTGGGGTTTTATTCCGTGTTTCTTTATTCCCTGTGTTTCTGGGGTTTTATTCCGTGTGTGATAATGTGCTGTGTAAATAAATTTTACTTTTGAATTTCCAGTGTTACTAGGATCCTGAATGCTCTCCTACTCTGCTGTCCTAATATGCAGTGGTGTGTGTGGTGTGATGGAACCTAGAAAGTAGGATACTTGCCTCTGGACCAAGAGGTGATAGGTTCGAATCCTACCTTAAGCATACCACCACTGGGTCCCTGAGCAAGACTCTTAACCTCAAGTTGCCCCCTGTAGTTAGGGAACAGTAGTTGCTTTGGATAAAAGCATCTGCTTAATGCCCTAAAATCTTATAGTTCTGCGACAGATTTGCTGCTCTGAGGGCTGGATGATGTAGTATGTCCAGTGTAATCCATATCCTAAAACATAGAGTTTTCTTTGTAATGAAAAAACCCCATCGATATATTCCGATAGTGACAAACAGAGAACTCAGAGAAAGAGAATGCAGAGAAGTCATTTTTTTTTATTGATTTTTGTATTTAGAACAAAATACACTTTTAACTGGTCACAGACATGCTGCTTTGTGTAAGCATGTTAATAAAACCATGATAAAATGAAAATATTACAACAAATGTCACTAACCTTCAAAAAAAAATAAAAAAATAATTGGAAGAATGAAAACGTATTTACAAAGTCTTGCACACATTCTTCTGTTCAGGCGTGCTTTCTCCAAAATCCATACAGAAGACGCTAAAAGTGTCCAAACAGGCCAGTTTCAATGTGTACATATCACAATGTCACATTTTATATTCCACTCAGAACCTAAAGAAAATAGGGGCTGTCCTGCACAATACTTTTGTCCACTCACTCTTTCCCACTCATTCCAGGTTAAATGGGTGGATTTTTAACCTCACACTAAATATGGGCATCTAGTCCTCCAGTGTGTAGTTGGGGTTGACCACCAGAGTAACCTCGCCTTCTTGGCCTTCGGTTTCGCTGGACACAGTAGAGCTCTTCAAGCCGGACTGGGACAACTCGATTAGAATGTAATCCTATAAGAAAGTAAGAACAAATGATGCTTGTCAGGGTACACATTTGGGTTAAAGCAATTTTGTGCAGTGAAGGAAATAAACAGATGTTGAATGTGTCCTTACATAATGCACTAGTCTGTGGATGACCTTCTCGATTATGGCCTTTTTATTGATGAGCTCCATCTCTGAGTCAATCTCAGACTCAATTTCCTTCAGGTACCAGTTCACTACTGCACTCTTCTTTAGGGCATCCTCATCTTCATCTGGAGACACAAACATTTATTAAGCGGGTGTGAATCCTCCTTTGCGAACCATGTGTGCGTTTGCATCTGTTTTCAAATTTAATATATTGATATACAAGTCCCATTACATATAATTTAATATAAAACGTTTATTTTTATAGCATATAGCATTAATATTAGGCAAAGTTCAGGAGCAATTTCACATCACTCATTTGCTGGTACAGTACACTAAATGTTCAAACATAGCCATAACAGTGTTACACTGTTATTTGTCACACTAATGTTCTTGTCACTGGGTTGCACTATTGGTCATTGTCTATTTTTTTTTGTGAATGATCACGAAATGAAATTTGATATTTTAGAAAATGCACAAATCTCCACGTGTATGTGAGTGTCGCTCACCTTCCTCAGCTCGGCGGAGGTGCAGCACTATAAGGTTGGAGATGCGCTTATACTCAGCAAAAGACAGGCGCATCGATTTTTTGCCATTGTGGCTTTCACCATTGACGCCGTTAGTATGCTCATGGCCTTCGGCGTGTCCATTCACGTGCCCGTTCACCTCACCATTAGGAACTTCATGGCCTTAAGAGAACCAACCGAACACAGGACAGAAGAAATTTAATCAATGGCTTTCTAAAGTCCACATGGTTGATTTCAGTCATCCTTTAATACTATGATGCAAGGATTTATTGGAAGGAAACTTTTACCATTAATCTGGTTGTCCTCCTCCTCCTCCATGGCCTCCTCTTCCTCCTGGTCCAGGTTGATATCAGGAGTCTCCACTCTAATGATGGACTTGTTGAGCAGCCTGAAAGCCTCTTTGACATGTTTGGGCTGCACCTGAAGGATCAGAGACACACCTCTTCTAAAATTCTGTCATTTTGGGGGTACCCTAACATAACTTTTTTGCAACAGTAGTTAATTTTTAGGTTGCACTGGCTCATCTGACCAAACAAGAAGATTTTGTCCTTTACTTTGTCATTCAAAAAGGTTGAGAATATGCATACAAGTGCACTTGTGGTATATTACCATAGATTTACATTGTAGGACAACAATGTAAATGGGCGGCATATATATTATGAGGGGCTACATTTACTTAATTATATACATACACAGAGATACAGACCTCATCGCAGCAGTGCATCCTGGCCATGCTCTCAGACAGGCGGATCATACTCTCCAGCTGCCTCACTGTGATCCTCCAGGCTGACTTGGTCACTCCGGAGCCATCCCTCTGTCTCAGGCGTTTATACTGCTCTACTATAAAGTCCTCTGACTCCTTAGAGACCTGAACAAACACATATTCACATATACATTTGTATATTTGTTTTTGTGGTACTAATTCATATACCTATGTAATCTCAAACCACTGAATAGTGTTGTGTCTTGTAAGTGTATTGTAAAGTCACGGTACACAACAAAAAAAAGGAATATATTTTTATTTATCTCCTAATACAGTATTCTTTATCAAAAAGAAGCCTTATTCACCTTTGGCTTGAACTGCCGAGCAAACAGCAGGTATCTGCGGATCTCATCCAGAGTGTACACACGATCAATGGAGTTTTCAATCCTAGAGTGCAAATCCACTATACGTCTGGCTATGGCGTAGTCAGTCACCTGTGGAGACAAAAATGTACATAGTGAGTTTGACGGTCATTGAAAATATCTTTAAGCTATTTTTTATCAGTTAGACAAATGTACTGTACTGAGAATACTTGTTTAGCTGAGTAGTGTTTTTTCACATTAACATCACTAATATACTCAATAAAACAAAAAATAATAAATACAACTTTATACAGTAAATAGCAGATTCATGTTCCGTGTATCAATGTGGTCCTTTATTACTTAGTGCCTAGAACTTTTGAACAGTGTTGTTATGCCATATGCAAGAAACACACACAGCCTTATACCTCATTGCAGTCATCCACAAGAATGAAGAAGAGGTCAAAGCGGGACATAATGGGTGCTGTCAGGTTGACGTTCTGCTTGAGCGATTTGGAGCGGTCGTAACGGCCACCAACGGGATTCGCTGCAGCCAAGATGGATGTGCGTGCATTCAGTGTTGCCTAGAATGGTTAACATACGCCATCAGGACAAAAACTCATAGTGAATTTATAGATATCAGATAAAAGCCATCACAGGTCTACTGGAAAGCTTTAGGTTGAACACTGTATTTTGATTTTCATTAACTAGGGTGTAAGCTCATGACATCTTTGAAATCTTTTTGACCTTTAACACTTACCTTAACTCCTGCTTTTGTAATTGAAATAGTCTGTTGCTCCATTGCTTCATGGATGGCGACCTGATCTCTCGTTTCCATTTTATCAAATTCATCAATGCAGCACACTCCCTGCAGACCACAACACACAATTTGCACTCACTCATCCCTCATCTCAACATTGTAATGCCTGCTGCCTTTCAGGGAAATTTGGAGTACGAGAAAAACAATATGAGCTCTTAATAATCTTTTAATTTGAAAATATACAATAAACACTGAAAAGCAATTTTGTATTCTGTATTTGTCAGTGAAGACACTTGTTTATTCTGTTAAAAAATTAACATCATAAACTGCAGTAAAGGACAAGGTTTGTGTTCAGACTTACATTGTCTGCCAGCATCAGAGCTCCAGCCTCGATAACAAACTCATGCGACTCCTCGTCTCTCACCACAGCAGCAGTGAGACCAGCAGCACTGGAGGCCTTCCCACTGGTATAGACCGCACGGGGGCTGAACTCTTCCACATGCCTGACAAAACAAAACCAAACACACCATAATCAATATCCCAGGTCACACTATCCTTTGGGTCAAATAGTTTTACATTCCATGACTGACATGAAAAAATAAGGATAGAAAATCTATCACTGCATGCCATATTTAGCAGTTTACCATGGTTTTGCTGCTGTAGCATGGCAATTTTAACCTCATGAAGAACCTGCTGATTAACTAATGGGTTAGGTTAGGCTAAATGTGCTTTCCATTCATATGACTGTTTACTCCTGCGAGGGTTTGGTAAAATGGTACTCTCAAATCAGCACAAACCAAACCCTATTTATAACCACTGAATAAGCACCAGATAACTACATGATACAAATATCGAAACAGTCACAAGGTGGGTCTTACTTGAGGAACTGGCTCTTGGCTGTGCTAGGGTCTCCCACAATGCACACGTTGATGTCGCCTCTAAGAGATGTGCCCTCCATTGTGGTTTTAGGAACTCCCCCAAACAGCATGAGCAGAATGCCTCTCTTCACTTCATCATTGCCTGTCCAGAAACACATACACTTTTAATGTAATATTAAGAGAGCTGTAAAAAATGATCTATTATATGCAGAATGTCTGTATGAATAAAATACACTAACACAGTCCTGAAAACAGTTGGTATTCCTTTCAGCAATTTGTAATAATAGATTAAACCACTGTTCCGTTTAACACAGGAAGCATTTATAAGTGAACATATTCATCTGCAGCATGTCTGACCATGGATGGAGGGGAAAAGGCTGGTGCACAAGTTGTGGTAGAGGTTCTTATCCTGGCTCATCTCGAACACTTTCTCCCACTCCTTCACAGACATCTGGTTCTTGATGCTCTCAGCTGTCTGTTCCTCATCGCGGATCTCCTTACCACCAAACTAAACATGAAACAGATCATTTAGACTCCAAATCCTAGATTACAGAGCATGATGACTGGCTGTGGGACTGGGATCTTACCCTGGGATTGGTGGGCGCCACATGGCAGGCCAGGAACGCCAGTTTGTACGTCAGCTCTCGGACCCCAAGGGCCTTGAGCCCGCGAACACCTTCGTTCTCATAACCCTGTGTTCCAGCTGTGCGAGAACTGGTCTCTGCTCGCACACCTTAAACACACATACATTTGTGTAAGTGCTACAGCAGAAATTTATTTCTCTTGTGGCAGGAGAATGTTACATCTTTGCATTCTATATCCAATAGTGCAACAGAATCATTCAATATTGCACCAAATGACCAATATGTGGATCTCAGAGTCACAACTGGCTGAGATGTCAGTACCTGGTGTTGCGATCTGGGACACATCAGGCACCACTATAAGGCAGCCAATGAAGTCACATTTGTCACCAGCCTGGGCTGACTCCACTGCTTCCGCCCGCAGGACGATCTCCATGCTCCGAGGGATGGAGCCCCGTGGCAACTCCGCCTGGGTCTCCTGGATACGAACCTGGTTTCCAGGGGTAAAACAAAATGTTTTAACACCTTGCTTATCCTTATGTAGATATCGTTTATATGAAAATGACACATGCTTTGACAGAATGCAGTAGAATACAAAAATGACCAGACCCTAACCCCTATAAATTGAGATTGAAGGTAACCAAGTAAAGCTCGACTCTACATGTCCATGATTGAGCCAATGGCCTTTGAACTGCACAAAACGTATTCTCTGACCTTCTGGAAGTCAATGAACTTGGACTTGTTGGTGTCAAGCAGGAAACGCCTGCGGTTGTTGCAGACAGGGTTGCGGCAGATGCTGGGCTGAGTGTATTTGAACTGCTGCTCCACATCCTTGATGACACTCTGGCAGTCAAGGCACAGAAAGGTTCCACTCACAAGCTCCGGGTGCACAGGGTGGGTGCGCACCACCTGACCACTGATGCGCACCAGAGAGCCAACACGCAGTGTGGTCAACTCTCGGATCCTGGTCAATTCCACAACAAAAAGATCATCAGTCACAGCAGTAGAACACAAGGACATATACTGAGATAAACAGGATGTCTACATCATTTATCTAACTTCACTGACATACAAAATAACAGTTATATGGCCCTTCACATTTAGTTTTTATATACAGTAAATGCAACTACATTTCTCACTAAGAATAAGACTACTTCTCTACTTGAGACAACTCATCAGATCCATATGTATGTTATGCAGAGGTATATTGTCAAATTGATTCTTACTTGTGCCTGGTTGGTAAGTCCTGAATAGCCACATAGAACTCTTTTGAAATAGGGACATTCCCACGATCTCTGGCAAAGTTGCGAACTGCCCGACATAGGTAGGGGTATATTCTGAAAAAGCAGAGAAAGCAGGGGTTAAAAACATTTGTCTTATATCACTACTTGTTCATAGCTACGATAAAGCACATAAATATCCTTCATGTGCTCTTGGAGATCTACTGCTCTCCACAGATTGGTTGTAACACAGCTGGTTCTACTGAGGGCTATGATTAAAGATGCAAATAATTTTGAACTAAATCTGACCTGGTCCTTGCATTTTTGTAGACTGTTTATTAACCATTTTCTTCTACAGTCTACATTCAGTTTCATTAAAAAAACATTACGTTTGAACATTTTCTGTATGTTCATTCAATTCCAGATGGAGAAATAAGCAGAAATATATTAAAAGTACTTTACTACAATTTGAAATGAATAATTAGTTGGAAACATACTGAGAGCTCTGCAACTTGAATCTTATTACAACAAAGTAACACAGTAATAACATAGTTTGGCCTAGTCGGTGAAGCCACATTTTTATATACATTCAATTTTAACTTACCAGTTGGATACCACTTTATTACTAGGTCACAGATTTAAAAGCAAGTGAGTGGACATAATTTGGTTTATAAACACATACACTATTTGTACAAAAGTTTTGGGACAAACCTGTTTTTAAGGGTTTGGTCTGGGCCCCTTGCTTCTAGTGAAGGGCAATCTTAATGCCTCAGCATAACAAGACGTTGTGGACAATGCAATGCAATTTTGGACAGTTTGGGGAAGAACCTTTTCTATGCCAGCATGACAGTGTATAATGCAAGCTCCATCAAGACAAATTTGGACATGTTGGGTGTGGAAGAACTTGACTTGCCCACGCAGAGCCTTGACCTCAAACCCATCCCACCTTTGGGATTAACTGGACCTGAGATTGCAAACCAAGCCTTCTTGTCTAACATCAGTGCCTGACCACATCAACGCTCTACAAAATGAATGGGGAAAAAATTCCACAGAAACACTCAACAGTCTTGTGCCTTCCAAGAAAGAGCGGAAGCTGTTATGGCTCTAAAGGGAAGGGAAATCCATATCAAAGTCCACGTATTTGAATGCAATTATCGGGCGTCCCAAAACTTTTGTCCATTTAGTGAACTTCATAAAATAAAGATTAAGCCAAACGACTTACAAAGCATATACTCTTTACTAAAATTCCGGTCCCCTTCGTTACCTGTAGAACTCTTCCTGAATGGTGGTCGCCAGCTCCTGATTAAAGCCCTCCAGGTCGGTGAAGCTGACCAGCAGTGTGTTCCTCTCGGGCCGGATTAGCTCCTCTGCATCGCGAAGATACTTCAGCTCACCATCTCCATTTTGAAACCTGTTCACATTCATCTTCTCGTTATAAACGAGTTATGACCGTCCCAGAATCTTATTAAATTAAAGGAACATAATAATGTCTGAATACAGCCTAGTCAATGATGCTATACTTCGACATTTACATTTAATGATTATCTTGCCAGCTCGGATACAGTGCTATTATCGTAAACTCCACATATAAAGCTCAAATTCAAATAAAACCATCGAAGAAAATGAGTTTGGGTGCCTGAGTAACTAAAACCAGAGCAGTACAAAAATGCAAATCGTTAACTTACTCTTCCAAAAAGGCCTGGAATAATTTCTGACACTTCTCTGCCAGCTCATCCTTCACCATCTGTCCGGCATTTTCCACTGCAGGTTCCGCGATGTCCATTTTTTCTGAAGGTTGTTGTTAAATGTTTATTACAAAACCAAACTTCTTCTCTCCTCACTCCGAACGCACAATGCTCTACACGTTGTGACGATGTTTTCGCGCCAAAGACCGTGACCACGTGGCCATTTTCGCGCCACCAGCTACCAATGAGTTGCTTGTAGAATTCTGTCTCGTCCCCGGATTGGACGACGGCTCCAATTCCGGTCGGTGGATAATGTGGGGGATGGGGAGCTTCTGAGTCGTCATGTTCACATGTGGTTACGCTCGCATTTTACACTCTTATGGACAAAAGTATTTGGACTTATTATGACATTGCATTCAAATACATAGACGTCTAGTTGGAGTTGGCTCCCCCGCCCAGCTGTAACAGCTTCTATTTTTTAAGGCTGTCTACAAGAGTGTATAGTATTTCTGTGGAAAATTGTGCCCATGTGTTCTCTAGAGCATGAAATCAAGCACTGATGTTAGATGAGATGCCCTGTCCCGTGTTGAATGTGGTTGGGTCAGGGCACTGTGGGGGCGAGACTTCCACATCGAACTGAGATGTTCCACACTGAACCCATCCCACCATTTCTTTATGGACCTTTCTTTGTGGACCGGGGTACAGGCACAATGGCTTATAGATAACTTTTATTGTCAACTGTACTGTTTTATTTTATATATGAATACACTTACTCAAATTAATTGAGTGAAACATGAGTATAACACTTATTCTAGCTGGTTTTATTATCGCGGTTCATGATGCATTTAAACATGTATATATCTGTTTTACTTTTTATTTTACTCTGAATTATTCCTCTATACTGATCATAAGTACTGACATGTCTCGAAATGGAGGAAAAAGTGGTCAGACGGCTCCCTGCTGTTTACACTGAAAGAGCAAACAACGAACTGAAATTGATGTACATTGCAGGTATTATTATTATAACATAATGTGCAAGACCACAAAGATATTCAGTTAGATTTGACACCACATTAATGATCCAAATAATTAGGTAATTGTAATCAAATGCAGGAATAGGACTGATTCTCCCAAAAAAAAAAAAAGACTGACTTTACTGCTATTGTAGTAATATTTATTATTGTAGTGTAATAATCATTTAAACCCCTCAAAATTGAAGTAAATAACATTGCTTTTAAATAGCATTGCCTCCAATCAAGGGGAGTCAGTTCTTCAAGCTGATTTGTTTAAGGCAGGAAAAAGTTTCATTCAAAATAATCATTGATTTTGACAAGGGCCAAATTGGATCACAGCATCTCCAAAACAGCAAATCTTGTGGGATCTTCCCCATATGCAGTGATTAGTACCTAATAAAAGTGGTCCAAGGAAGATCAGCCTGTTAGACAAACATGACAGAATTTAAGGTGTCAACATGGCCTCCAAATTCCAAGCAGGATTT
Source organism: Rhabdalestes septentrionalis (assembly GCA_037832545.1). NCBI lineage: Eukaryota > Metazoa > Chordata > Actinopteri > Characiformes > Alestidae > Rhabdalestes > Rhabdalestes septentrionalis. Next base: position 2,998,312 of record JBBMFX010000101.1, on the reverse strand, counting down.
GCAGGGGGAACCCAATCAAAGGAGGCTGTAATTTTGCCACCAAATACCAAAGCACACAGGATCAGAGGTTGCAAAGGGGGACAATATTAGGCAGGGGGGTGGGTTAATATTATGACTGATTGGTGTATATCACAAATTAATATGCTGTTATTACATTGCATTAACAGCAGCTGTGCTTTTCCGTTTGTACAATGCCTCATAAAATATATAGCTTCAGATTTTTTTGTCAAAAACAGACCACAAAGCAGCCTCCATGAGTCTGTATGAGATTCCAAGGTGAGTCTTTCACTACTAACGTTTATTTATATTCCAAACAACAAAATATTAAATCTTCACTGATGAATTTTATGACTGTGGCCAGCAGGTGGGGCTATGTGACCTCATTTTAACATTTTAACTCAATTATATGATTGGGCCTGCAGGGTGCGCTAATAACAAACGAGCGCATATAGTTCTGCCAGGTGGAAGGGACACTGCACTGACTGCATCTAAAATATCAGGTCTTTGCAGTTTTCCCTAAAGCTCATGAATCAGTTCCCATGTACTCATCAAGAAATCACCAACAGAAAACTTTTTCCATCTCCAGAAAACGAGTCTTCTAAGTGTATGAGAATGCCTGAAGACTGAGCTTATTCTCAAATATTGCAACTAAGAGCATCATTTATTTTAAGTCAAAATATTTTGAAATTTGTATATGTTTCTTGGTTTTGAAATCAGTTTGAGTGATTTTGAATGCCAGTCTCTTCTTGTGTGAACCTTGTGTCTATGGTAATATTTTGGCAGTTGCTTGTGGAAACTTAACATGTACATGTACGTACTAAATTTTTTTAGATTTAGCACCTGAGTTAGTTAGCTAAGTGAATGATAAATACTTAGGATACCAGTATGCACTTGCCTCGATTCAGCCCATTTAAAACTATGGGGGGTCCTGCAGTGTTGTTTTCTGGTCTTATTTAAGGAATAGGAATATGTTCTGTCATACAGGTTTAAGATATCTGATGAGTCTGTCTGTGTCTCCAGGCCTTATCTTTGTATCTGGTGCCATATCTGTTGTTCAAAGGGAAACTTACATTCATGTACAGTATTATCATGTAGTTTCTCACAAGAAAGGTGTAAAGACAGGATTTGTAATATTGCACTGAAGCTGTGAGAAAAATCTAATGAAAATGTTTGCGTAAGTGCAGGCCCAGGCTAAGTGTGTTTGGTGCAGGCTATTTCCTTCAGCAGTAGTAGCTCTGTGTTATAGGTAGTTTTAGTCTACATGGCAGCACTGGGTGTGAGTATTTTTAGGAATACGCGGTGGTTTTCTCTAGTAGTCTGTTTTGCGTTTTTCGCGGTTTCCTGTATAGTAACAACAGCCCCCCGGATGGCGTCCTTTTTTGAATTTTGAGGCGATGGTGGCGTGTCGCTCATTGGTAAGTTGTGTGAGTGAAAAGGGTGGTGGACAGGATTTAAATGACAATCAGCCACACTACAGATTTGTGCACACCTACAGAAGTCTTTCTCCTTGAATTTCATTGGTAGAAGCATAGTGTTATGTAAATTAAATGAAATTTCTGGGGATGTTTTGAATAATCAGGTAATTAATATGAAAGCAAATTCATTTTTAATATTTTTACCAACGGAGTCAAAATTGTTCTCGGCAGTAGAAATGGAAAACAGACGTCTGAAGTACTTAATGTTCTGCAGGTCAGGTCTGGTGGTTGAGATGTTGATTTATGATTGGTTTGAGAGAAGATCAACCTTTGGATGGAAGTGTCTGTCCAATAAATCTCAAAACCCACCATTTCTCTATAGGGAAAAACTTGACATCACAAATTTGTTTCTGTTGCAACAAACCTCTTTTGTTTGAATCACAACAAAACTCTGTTATTTATATTGCAACAATTTAATTATTCAGAAATTAGGGGATTTTATGCAGCATTGTGTTCTTTACCTGCTGCTTTGGGTTAGTAGATGACGTACAGAGCAAAACAACTAGTGAAACACAATTGATTCTAAATTGGTATTTGGGTTGGAATTGTTTTGCCTCCAAACTCAAATAGTTTTTGATCAACTTCATGTCTCATACGGTATAATTTACTTGATATGATATTTATGTGTCATACAGTAAATAAGTTGGGTGTGTACATGTTTCACATATGGACAATTGTATTATTATTTATAAGTACTTGGGGTGGGGCCGAATCCGAATACGGTATTCAGGAAGGCACAAATAACGTGTTTTTTACTTTAAAAAAATATTTGTTTTCGGGAACCCCGCCCCTCTACCCCGTCACACGCTTGCGTGGTTGGAGCACTCCCCCTGCGGTCAGAAAGTCGTTAGTCGATCCTGAAGACTCTGAGGTACCCTGAGCGCAGTATCGTCCCCACACACTGCTCCCTGGTACACTCCCTACACACTGCTGCCGCTGCTTCACTTGGTGAATGCGTTAAATGCAGAGGAGGAATTTCGTACTTTTCACACTTTGTGCAGGGGTGTGTTTACATGTGACCGATTGATCAATTTCACTTTTAAATATTCCGCTTCCCCGCCCTCTCCCCGTCACCCGCTCAAGTTCAGGAGCAGATTCGGTGAGCAGCGGATGGATATTGTGCTGTATTTAAATTTTAATCGAATACAAATATGAATACGAATGAATTTCCCTTTTAACAAATTCAAATACAGATACAAATAGCAGCCACTCTGCACATCCCTAATAAGTACTTATATTTATACCTATGTGACCTATTTGTGTGCAGATGGCCTGCCAAGGTCTTATAATCAAGTGTGTGATGTGTGTGCACAACTGCTTATGCAGATAAATAATGTCAGTAAATGCAGTTCTTGTAAAACTAATTAGTCTGTCAGTTCATCTCCACAAGATAACCTGTCAACCAGGTTTCCTGAAAATCTTCTTCTACAAGAATACACTCATCTAGGAGTTCACAAACATGCCGGAGAAGGTAGTAAACATGCTCCCGCATGGACACGCAGCAGCTGAATCACTGCACACACACCTGATCCGGGTACAACAGGACAGGTAACGGCGTCTAGACGTCTGGCTGCACGAGGGGGGGTGTCTTCACGTCTACGATTTCATAAAACTGGAGTCTTCAGGCCTGCTTCTCTGGTTCAGCACAATGATGCTTGAGACACGGTTTTGTAGGTTGACGTAAGAACTGGATTTACTCCTTCAAAACCTTAAGCAAAACATGCCAACAAACACTTTTGAAAAAGAGAGATAACATCAATTTGAGAGTGAAAGCAAGCTGCTCATGAGGAAGGAATATGAGGTACAATCTGATACTATGAGAGCCTGATGTTCTCGAAAGGCTCCATAAACCAGAAAGTTGTCTCGATGTGAGAAAGTTCCTTATGGCATGCCAACGTTTACCCGCCAATCATCATTAATCCCTGAAACTAAAAACCTGTTTGTTGAGCTCTGTTTATAACATACTCTTAGAAGAATTATGATCAGAAACACTTTCCATATAGAAATACTTCTGTAATGTAATTTCTGCTGATAGTGTTTAACCCAGACACAAGTTATGCTTTTTACTGGTTTGCCCAGAAATGTACATTCTGATATTTTGACCAGTTTAGCTTGTATTGATCCATTTTCAGAAATGATATTGAAATGTCCATGGGAGGAAGAGAAATCTGAAATGCCATTAGAGAAAAGTGCATGTAGCTGTGTACTATTATAGAGTCAGACGAAATGGCTATACAATAGCTATACAAAAGTCTGATTTAACACTGAAAATCTGGAATCCTTGCCATTGAAACTTGGAAATGAACAATGGAATGTTTTATAAATTTGAGATAAACGCACCACCATTAAAATGAATGCAAATTTTGGACAATGACTACCTTAAGGCCTTTAAAAAACAAGGCAGTTTTTGAGACAGTCTTCACTCAAGTGTGTGTTCAGATGCCTCTCAGTTGTCTGATCTGTTCAGCAAAGGCTTCTGCTATATATATATATATGCATGGCTATATTTCTCTGGTTGTTTTGGACAAGGCAGGTGTTTTGGACAAAAGACCCAATGAGTTTACATGCATTTATTAGAGGTAGGTCTCTAATAAACTTATATTGGTTTCACAGTTAGTACTGAATCATGTATTGTAGTTTCAATATAGTGAGCCAAATATTTCAGTGGCATGTTTTTATATTTGTGTTGATGAGAATCCCCCAAAAAAGTGTCACCAGCTGTGTGTCATTAGTGCAGGTTTTAGCACGCAATGTTTGTGCTGTGAGTCAAGTGTTGGGAAACACATTTCTGCTTTTCTGTTTTGTTTTATTCCTCAATTCATTATTGCATGCGGCCATAAAAATGTACGTGCTAGTACACACACACACACACACACACACATACACACCCACACACTCAAGCACAATTCCATATTTAGCCGTGTCAACTGACCAAGTACAGATGTCCCAGGTCAAAGGTCAGCTGCAGAAGGTCAAAGTTGCAGCGAGTGAAAGAGCTTTTAAAACAAACAGAGGGTTTCAGCTCTCGAGGGCAGTGTTTCATCAGAAGGGAAAAGCGCTTCTTAAGGATTTAATGGCATGTGTTGCAAAAATGAAAATCCCCCATTGTAACATTACTGAGGAGTGTGTTTATCGCAGCCTTTTGTAATTACATAGAGCTGCATTTACCTGCAGGGGCCTATGTAGGTGTGTCTGTAAATATGGATGCATATGCAGGAGAGTTTGCATTTAAGTGTGTAGGAATGTGTGTGTGTGTGAACTGAACTTCATAAGAGGCCATGTTTGGATTAGTATATTTTAGTTTTTTTCGTGGTAAATATTGCAGTTCACAGCTCATGCACATTGTAAAAACTCTAAAAATGTGATGTGGTACAAATAAAAGCCTAAAAATCTTAACCCTAAATACACCCCTAATTATACTCCTAAAACACTTTACATTGATTTTAAACTTTAGACTAAGATTGGCAGGTCAGCAGATTACATGAGCTAAAATGAGTAATAAACCATTAAAATAAGAGACGGGTTTAAGTTCGCATTTCTGTTAGAAGTAACAGTGCACCTGTTAAAGTATAATGTAACACCAAATTTATTCTAAATGTTAAATGCTTCAGTTCTCCATGACCAGGCCAAAATATGTGTTGTAACTCAAAAAATCTTGTACCAACATATTCTGATGTCAGGAACAACTGCTCCTGGATGATGGAAAATAACTGACTAGATGAAGTGAGTCACGTATCAAGAGATATGAGAAACCACATACAAATGACTTGAAACCACCTACAAATATGGCTTGAATCCAGCTGGGAAAAATAGTGCACCTCTGTGTGCCTTTTTGCTATTCAGATGGAACAAAATCTGTCCTGTTCAAATCAGATTAGCTAAAAAAAATCCAATTTTTGTTGCATATCTGAAAAAGGCTCATACACTAGAACAGGAGAATTCAATTAAAAGTCACTGAGGTCCAGTAGAAGGTTTCGAACTGAAGTCCATCTTATAGCCTTCCCCCTTGTCCACATTTTCATAAGGTTTCCACAATATTTATTGTTCATTTTCAATGCAGGAAACGCACAACTGTAGTGCACAACTGACTATTTTACCGTGAATAAAATTAGTCCCAGGCAAATAAATGTAAAAGTTACAAAACGCATTTCATTATGATCAAAACGTGTCGTAAATTATTTATTTTTGCTTCGGGTCGGGTCTGGTTTTGGGTCATTATCTACGTGTAGATTTGCGGGTTGGGCGGGGAGGTTTGAATCCCCGGACGGGTCGGTTTGGGGCCGGTGTTAAAAATAGCCGACCCACGCAACACTACTACAGATGATGATAAACTAAGTGTTGTCTGGGAGCTGAAATATACGGCTGTTCTTTGGGAGCCGTGCCTCTATGAAAAGAGCTGAATTCCCCATCACTATTACACTAACGAGTGAAGCTAGTGTCGATGTCAACAGTCATGAACGTCCAAAATAAAACGGGGAAGAAATGTTCTATTTTTTCTGAACCATAACAATATTATATTAGGTAATACAACAAACCTCTAAGGTATTCAACTATTATGGGGATAATGGAACCTCCTGTGTTAGTCTGGGGTATACAGAGGACTTTTCCAGCACTCAAGGCAAGGGAGATCATCACTAAGTGCTTCAGGGTGGAACAAAACAAAAATGATACCCACTGATCCCCAGGATAGCAATGTAAGCATTCGACCCCCAAGAAAGTTGATTAAATATAAGGAAATCTGAGATAAATGTACACGCCCTCATAGGACATCAAGAGCTGCCTGGAACACTGGAACACACTGAAAAGAGACAAACCTGAGGCCTACTAGTGTGAACGTGAGGAGATAGAGGTCATTCACATTTTGCAGCAGTATATTTGTAGGAGTTTGTGTGTGTGTGTGTGTGTGTGTGTGTGCTTGTGTGCTTATTTACTCATGTGTATGAAAGTAATACTGTTGTTTTGAGTGCACCTGTTTCTCTCTGTCTCTCTCTCTCTCTCTCTCTTTTTCTGTCTGTCTGTCTCTCTCTCTCTGTTATTTGTTTAGGGTAGACTGTGGGAACTTCTCATTAGTGCACAGTAAGAGAGGGCTTGAAGGGAATTCATTGTATAAAGCAGGTGTGTGTGTGTGAGAGAGAGAGAGAGAAAGAGAGAGAGAGAAAGAGAATGTGTGAGAGAGAGAGAAAGATAGCCCACCTTTCTTTCACATCTGTTGTGGAAGTCACAGGAGGCCAGCAACAATACACACACACATGCACGTAAACAAACAAACAAACAATACCCAGACAGTTTTACAACTAAACACTCACTCTGAGACCGGTGTGTGTCCGTCAGAGGGTTCGCATCGACTTTTGTCACCATGAGCAGTGCCGCTCATTTTGCTCTGTTGCTTTTTTGTAAAGCCCCACCCTTTCCCCTCAGGAACGAGGATACAACACTACACAATCCGACGAGGCCAATAAGTGGAAACAAATAACCACATTGAGTTACTGTACACAGGTAAAAAAAAAAAAAAAGGCTTTGAATTTACTTCAAGTTTGGGTGGTTGGAAATTTGTACATTTGCCTTTCATTAAATATCACTTACAGAATTATAACAACATTCAGCTGAAATGAAGGATGGTATTGTAATGTCTCTGTCTCCCATTTTTGTCCTTTTTTAGAATCTGAAAGTAGCAGCAGCCTTTCATACTTAGCTAAAAGTCAGTAAAATGTAAAAAAAAAAGTATGTAGAAAATCTGGTACCATTCATTTCCATCTACAGGACTTCTGCAGTAGTTTTATTTCCCTTAAAGAAGCTACAGGACACGTGTAGACGCGGCACAGACTCTGGTTTTAGAGTTAAACCCAGGCTTTGCAGCATGCCACCTGTAATCCTGAAAGTACATCTATAGTAAACTGCATTTGCCCACAAAAAAAAACGTGTCTCCATCAGCCACTTAACTACTGGAAAATTCCAGGATAAAAATACTGCATTTCTGTGGTACTAAAAGATTTGTGGGTTGATGACTATTAAATCAAGCAGAGGTAAAAGCAAATAGAGTTGAAAGCTGGGCAAAGTAATCCGGTCTGTCTGTTCAGAAGTGTGTGGGCACTTTAGTCTGCAGAGAGATTGACAGTGACAACATTAACCTGATGACAGCAGCTTTCTTCTGGCAGAAGTCAGCCTTTGAATCTGAATATCAGGTTACAGAGGTGAAGTTACGTTCAACCAGGCATTTCCAGTGTTCATGGACTTTGGCCTTGAATGGGACTGTGGAATAGGATTGGGCATAAAACATGAAACACAATCCTGCTAATGTCTTCCAATAGCTCAAATACAGCTTGAATCCAACAGAAGAAACACAAATGCAAGAAACGTTCTGCCAAAATCAACATTTGTTTTTGTTTCCCCAACACATACACACTACAACACAAAAGGTTTGCCAGAGTACTGTAGTGCTTGACTTGCTGAAATACCTCTAGATTAAAAAAAGACTGGCTGCATGTCAACCGGTAATAGACCTCCACCATATGATTTGCTTCATACTTACAGCAAATCAAAGAGCATCCAAATGACCAACCAGTTCCCTTTTCAATCTGATGTAGTGTCCATTTGATATTTTCAATATTTCAATAGTTTCATTAGTGGCCTACTTCATGTGATGCTGGTATACTGGATTGCTGTTTGTCATGAGGAGGGTCACCATGTGAACTGAGTTAGCCTGGTTTGGGATGGAGAGCAAATGATGGATTAAGAGTCTGTTTCAGACGTGTGAATATGGAGCCTGGCTGTAAAGAACTCTCTTTCCCACTATTGTTTACTGAGATCTACAGGAAACCCCATGGAAACATGCTCACTCCCATTCTGTCTGACTCTCACCTTGGCATTGAACTTCATCATCAATCATCATCGGGATGTGTGAATACCCTTTGGACTGTGGTTCGCTCCCCCTTTCTTGTTGCTAAACGAGACCCAATTTGATTCTGTTAACTTGCTGCAACCCCTTGACAGGTGCCACTATAAAGAGCAAATCAGTGTTGTTTACTTAAAGTAGTTGGTGGCCTGGTGATTAGGGAGTTGATTGGAAGGTTGTGGGTTCAAAACCCAGGATTGCCTGTGGCACCACTAAGGTATGCTTGAGCAAAATAGCGCACTCAAACACTGCTCCCATTGCTGGCTGCCAACTGCTTCACTGAATGGGTTAAATGCAGAGAAAGAATTTCACATTGTGTGTTGTGTTCACATGTTACTATGAGGGCCGCTTTATTTTCTTTTACTGTTGTGGCTGGTGTAATTTTGTGCAGGTCCCCTTACTTGGCTTATCATTTTGGGGGCAAACTTTTTGCCACTTTATAGTTGAAATTGTGTGAGACTGTGGGATAATGAATGTTCTAGATGGACAGGAACAGACAACTGGTGGTGAAACAGGTTCCTGAGAAAGTTTGCAAGACCACCTGGGAGAAGTTTCTTTTGCAACCATGTGCTATTTGCTCAGTCAAGCCATACATTTATAAACACATGTACAGTCAGACACAGTTCAGCTGTCCACCAGGATGTTGTTGGGCTTTTGAGGACATCCTCCATGGCCATTCACAGCCCAGGCTGTGCAGGGAATGAATAGATGGTTGGATCAATGAATGAAGCCCTGCTTTGTTGAGAAGATGGAAGGGGGGTAGTTGGTGATAGGGAAGTTGTCTTGGAAGGAAGTCATTATATCACAGAATCATTGTGTACCTCTCCGATGTCATATTTTTAGCAACCTGCAAACAAGTGGAGTACGTGCGTGGTTTAATGTGTGTTTGGGTTCCAACACTGACCTGTTTCTCACGGGTGTTAATCTTCGTGTATGTGTGTCTGTGTGTGTGTTGATGCTACGGTGTTTGTTTTCACGCAAGCCAGATCATAACTTCGTCACACATATGTGTTATCCCTCAAGCAGAAGAGAGAAAGAAGCTCTTCCTGTTGTTGTGCATAGCATCTGGTCAAGAAAATAGTCGTGAAAAGATTCATGCATTTATTGTTTGCTTGTTCGAATGTTGAAAGAAATCAAACATTTATTATATTAACAATAATATGAGTGATGCCACAGAATTATCTTAAAGACCCATTTTTGTCAATGTGATATGTGATTGTGCGGGACCTTTCAAAGGTATGAAGAACATCCACTTTAGATAAAGTTTCTTCACTAGTTTATGGGTTCCTTTAAGACCATTTATTACACGGAGGTTCTTCAGACATAAAAAGAAGCTCCTTTAAAGAACCATCCGTTGATTAGTCCAAAAATGACCCTCCTATGGCCATAAGTAAAAATGCTTTCTGTGGTGGAGCCATGTGACATTATTGTCAGGAATTTGTTTATAACAGTAGTTGATGGAAACACTGATTAACACACCTTTTCTTTAACGACTTCTGAAATTTGAATTAAATTTGCAACATTTTTGAATGAAAAGCCAGCACATGTTTATATTTACGATTTCCACTATACCATCATGAACTATTACACAGTTTCCTGTAGGCAAGTTTGCACTGTATGACTTTTTGACCCTTTACCTCTCCTCAGGTAAGAGCAGAAAACATTTCCTTGAACTCACCCCAACATGCCCTCACACACACACGTAGAAAAATTCCAGGTGGGAGACCTCTTTGAGGTGCTTCCGCCAATGCAGGTGTGCTGGAATGTATCAGGTTTTGCTTGACTGGTGTATGTTTGGGTGTTTCCATGTTTAAATGATCGTTCGTTTGTGTGGGTTTGTGTGTGTGTGTGGCGTCAAGCAGTATGTGTCTCTGTTCTACATCAATAGAGCTGAGAGACAGAAGTCAGACACACAGACGGCAGCGTGGGGAAGCAGTGGGGAAGCAGTGGGCACTGACGTTAAGAGCAATTCAGCGATGTTGCAATTCTGCTCGAATCACTTTAATCATTCTGTGACTCATTTGCCTGTTGAGCAAAGCCGAATAAAACATTTGCTACAAACACTTCAGGGTTGTTATTAGAATGCAGGGTAAGTTGTAATATAAGTAATTTATGTAATTAACCCTTATATGGTCTTCGGGTCTGTGGGACCCGTTTTCAGTTTTTAGCTTGAGAAAAAATATACAAATAATCATTGGCCTTGGCTCATTTTCTGTAAGGAACATAAATCCGAAAACATTCACATCTACCTCTGCCTCAAGGTTGTAATGTTGATGCAGAATTGGAGCACCCAACTCTATCTGCACCCACATTCCCACACATTTCACCCTCTGTCTGTGGGAATGAATCTTGGGAACCTGACACCACAAATATCTCAGTCTGTGTGGTTCCACACCACAGCTGATCAAGATGGCAAAGCGATTCTCTGTTGAAACGCCTTACAGTTTAAATTGGAAGAGGCAGAGGGTTTTGATGGCAATGCAGAGGAAAAAGTTTCATAATGTGAGGATCATTCTGACACTGAGAGAACGATGAGCATCAGCCAGATCTGAGGTATAAAAGAGCCTCAGGACCAGCCTGTGAGCAGCTAGCTGTCGAACCAGCCCCTCAGCCAGCTTCAAAAC
>JBBMFX010000101.1:2950233-2966581 GCA_037832545.1 Rhabdalestes septentrionalis | reverse complement strand
GTCCACGCTGATGAAGGCTAGCAGGAGGACGCTGCCGTACAGGTTCACCGTGTACACGGCGTGCACGGCCACGCACATGAAGCTGCCGAAGCGCCAGCCGCGCGCCGCGTCCACCGCCCAGAACGGCAGCGAGAGCACGAACAGCAGGTCCGCCACGGACAGGTGCAGCCGGTAGCGGTCCGTCATGCTGCGCGCGCCTCGCTGGCAGCCCATGACTAGCAGCACCAGGCCGTTGCCCACAAGGCCCAGCGCGAAGATCAGGCCGTACACGGCGGGCAGCACACGCCCCTGCAGCTCATGGCTGAGCGCGCGGTCGCACGGCACTTCGAAGTCCGCGCCCAGATCTCCCGAACCGGACTCGGCCTCCGAGGAGTTATCCAGGAAAGAATTCTCATCGAAGATGATGTGCTGAGAGAAGAGAGATAGAGAACACTGTAAAAACAACAGACTAGAAATCCCCCCACACACGCACACAGGGGGGTGCAAATATTTCAGCCTAAAAATCCCCCCCACACACCGAGGAAGCAAATATTTCAACATAGAATATAACCCAACATACACACACGGGAGGGAACCCCCTAAACACTCGCGCACGCACTCACAAACCAAGAGTTTCAGTAACTAACATGAAAATGAACCCCAGCTGTAACTAACTGGTATCAAGCAAAGTATATGTCTCCTATTGGACTTCTGGCTTAAGTTATCTGGCTGACTGTGAAATGAGACCACAATAAAATGTTTTTCACTAATAATAGCCCAGCAACAATAATGACAGTAACAACAGCAATAAGATGCGTGGGGTGTTCCCAACTCAGAGATCACGGAATATCGAAGAAGCCTGACTAAACATAATAGTTCATCATTTACGTAAGGTGAACACAGTGAAACTCTGAGCGCTGACTAAAGTCATGGATTATCGAGCATCAAATGACTGTTAATAAAACGTTAATAAACTCTTATTGCACTTTCACTTGCTGCCTTTGACTGATTTATTCAAAAAAGAAAAGACCTCAAAATAAGCTAATTAAATCACAAAAGCAATTTGGGTGTCAAACCTGGAAAGGGTCACACTGTTCCATAAAACATTTGTATACCATTTATATTCCCACAAGTGAGAAATTTGCGCTGTTACAGCAGCAAGATGGACAGAAGAAAGTATGACAGTCTTTATTACCATAAAAAATTAACCAATACCTAATTACATTTCATTAAATCTAAATACGTTTTTAATCAAACAGTGAGACTTACTTCGTAGTAAGACATGTTCAGTGTCCAGCTTTGTGATCCTTGATCCTTCTTTACGTTCCCGCTGTTTTTGACTCAGTTAAATAAGCCACGCTGCCGCTAGGCCACGCCCACGGAACCGCCCCTTGTCATGAAATACACGCCCCTCGCTCGGTCTCAACAAAGGACAAAAGCGCTTTTTCCGAAAACAGCGCTTTCCTGTTTTCCAGACAGGTGCTCTTACCAGGCTGAGAGCAAAATGCTTAAAAACATAATTTAAAACATGTAAATGATAATAACAAAACCTTAGCATGTATACAATGCATGCAAAAATGGAAAATTAAAAGTGAGGGCTGTTTTTTCCAAGGTGGACCCAGAGAGGTGATGTCTAGTGTCAGAAACTGCAAAGCAAAAAACAGAAAAAATGACTCCAAATAGAAAATAGTAATGTTGGAATATTTCATAAACTTAATCTATTTCTTTTTGACACATATATGTGCCCAAATTTATAGCAGTCAACGTTATAAGTGAAATTCATTACTGTTAAAATTGTATGTTTATTAAAGCTTATCATAAGATGCTGTCATAGAGTACATTTCTTTTACTCTTACAGTCAGTCTCAGTAAGCTATTCTGGATGATGGTGTAGGCTGCGTTCACATCTCTGAATCTGAGTGTGAGTGTGTGTGTGTTTGCGTGTGTGTGAGCATGTGTGTGTTGAAAGGGGGAAGGGTGTTTTTTCATGCTGCAGTGTGCCACTGTACAGATGTCTATCTGTCTGTCTGTTGCTGTGTGTTTATTGTAATGGTAAATACCCACGAAAGTGAACTGGTGTGGGTGAGAGAGAGAGAGAGAGAGATAGAGAGAGAGAAAGAGAGAGGGAGAGAGGGTGAAAGAGAGAGAAGGAATGAGAGAGGGAGTGAGAGATAGATAGAGAGAGGGCGAGAGAGGAAATCTTAGTGATTTTCACACAGGTAATGAAGGCAGTCGATTAAGGTGGCACTTCAGGAAAAATGGCAAACCCCCAAAATGATGCTCCCACAGTGCCACTGGGCTGCAGTATTGCCGGTAGATTCAACACCTCTGAATTTGAGGGCTGTGACAAACTTGCATCATTTTCTGTGAAGAATCACAGTACCACATTTTTCCAACGGAAGGAGAGAAACAACTCAAACACATTGGCAGGCTTGGGCAAGAAACTGGTCAAGAAAATCTAATGTGCCACCCACATTGAATATTAGGTTAGAGGTTGTGATTCCAAATTATATTTTTTGACATGACATTAATGTTTGGATTAGGATTAATACCAGGGGCAGGTTTCGAACCAGAGTGAGGCATGAGGGACTAGGTTTTGTATTGAGCTTTAGGTTAGAGGTCAGATTTAAGCCTGAAATCTGATTTTGGGACAAGGTTAGGGTCAAGTTTAGAGTTCATGAAATTTAAGCTTAATCTAAAGCATATATACAGATTTCTCTAAGGCAAATAGACGTTGTCATTTACCAAAAGTGTTAATACTTTACTAATGTATCAAGTGTTATTTCTTAAACAGCTAAACTAGCCTTTATTATATGTTTTAAAAAGAAACATATCTTTCAAAATGGTGAGAGTACCCTGTATACCATTTAATTAAAAAAGGTTGTTTTATACCCATTTCAAAATGCATAATATTAGAAAGATCAATTAGATTTAAGATGTTCTCTCTTGCCGAAGTATTTTGTATTCTGTGTATATGTGAGTGTGTGTGTGTGAGAGAGAAATATTACGTCAGGGACAGAGAGACAGACGCCAGCAAAAGGGAAGGCTGATGAGATTAGATTTGCTCTCCACAATGTAAATTAATTAATAAATAAAAAGGTTAAAATAATGGCAGCCCCCCTCACACACACAAGCACACTCATTGTATGATAATCCCTCAGACTATGTGTTTATGACAGCTTGTGAATGGATCCTGTGATCTTTATCATGCGAAGGGCGTGCAAAAAGGTGCTAATGTGTGAAGATGTAGATAGGAGCACACACACACACACACACACACACACACACACACACACACACACACACACACACACACACACACTGATTGATAACTCACTGCTAATAATTATTGCTTCAACTTCAAAAAGCTCAGTACCAAATTAAGAAAACAAACATTTGAATATGAAATCATACATGGTGCTCCAAATGTTGTGTTGATGAAGCTTAGTGTGGTGTGTGTATGTGTGTTAGTGAGAGTTTCAGTGGTTCTAGCTTCATTAACCTTCAACCAGGCCAATGTAGCTGCTCTCACTGCACCAGATGCTGAAGGGAATGTGAGGATGGGTCATTCATCTTCAGGACAAAGTGTGCGTGTGTGTGTTTCCTCTGGGGGGAAACATGAGTTTTCACCTACTGCTTCTGCAACAGAGGTTGTCACAGAGATCTCCCTCTCAAGATGTCAAGGGGACAAGGGCACAAGGCCTGTGTGTGTGTGTGTGTGTGTGTGTGTGTGTGTGTGTGTGTGTGTGTGCGCGAGGCCTCCTACCAATGCCACACTACTTTGAGTTCTTCTCATGAGTTAATACATAATGAAATCACAAAATGTTTAATGAACTGAAAACAATACATAATGAAACTGTTTACTTTTTTGCAAGTAAATGACACTGGACAAATCTAACAACACACAGAATTTGAATATTATATGATATTTATGACCACCAAGAGGTGAAAAATTGTTTAACAATGACAGCTAACAGTTTAAATGCAGTGATTCCTATTGCATATAGCTGGTTGCTAGAGTGTTGGTGCATGGTTTCCTTAATGGTCTAAGAAGTTGAGGCAGTTCCTGTGGTGTCTTGGGTTGTTGCTGTGGTGTTGCTTATTGGATGATGTGGTTTTCCAGGTGGTTGCTAGCTGGTTGCTATTATTTTTCATTTGAGTGGTATGGTGTTATGTGTTATGTGGTTACTGTCATATTCCAGGGATCTGCATGGGGCTTATTACTCAGTCAGTAACCTGATATCTCCTTACTTCAGCTTTACTTACTAATCAGCAATGCAGGAAAAGTAAAAACATTCTTAGTTTTTTACTGATCGAAACAAATCCACTATTTATTCATTAAAAATATTCTCCCTAAAATACTAGGATTTAAACACACAGCTAAGAATTGACATCACATAATTTGTGTGTGTGCTGTTTCAGCCTCGGTTTTCTGTGAACCTGAAACCTCTGTCAACATGGAAATCTGACTTGGATACATTTCATGACCTTTGTAGAAGCCACAGCAGCCATCCGAGCAATCAGGTCAGATTTCAAAATGACTGCATTGTGGGCATTTGCAATTATTATTTTTTTCTGAACAAACACCCACACAGCAGTTTGATGGCCGCTTGTGCAAGTGCAATTCGTTCTGGGCCTGTTTGTGTGAGTGTGCCATGTATATGTGTGTAGGCAGATGAAAAGTAGAACTCAGAGCCAGAAACAAACAGCCTCTTATGCTATTATGATATAATGCATGGAGTGAAAGAGTTAGAAATAAAGAGAGAGATAGAGAGAGAGAGAGAAATGCTGAAATGCTGAAAAGCAAAGTGATGGTTTGAGTAAAACAATTAGCAGCATATGTCTTTGAATGGGTGCTCTGGAAAATGTTTGTAAAGAGGTTTATGATGAAACTTCATTTCATGTGTAGCTAGTGTCTTATAGCTGTCAGAATATTTTGTATCATATTATTGCATCTATTTACATTTTTCACTGACGTCCACTGGTTAGGTTTATGTGTGTTACTGTCATTGTTGGTTTTTGCATGACAATTTACCACCTTTTATCACCTATTTATCTGTTAGAATTGAAAAGGCTTATTTTGGTAAGACAGATGTAAGAGGGCCATGTTCTGAGTGACCTAGGTTCTTTTGTGTCTCACTCATAAAGCAGTCCATGTTGAAACACTCGTTATACCTTCAACGTTCAGGATTGAATGGTTGGATTTATGTAAAGGTGCTTTGTGACATCACAAAAACATTGGGCTGTTTTTGCAGCTTAGTTCCCATATATTAACTGGTCTGTTGACATCCTCCTTGTTTTCATCAAGCTTATTTTAAACAGAAGGTATGAATTTGGGCCTTTAAATAAAGCTTGTTTTAAAGAGAGGCCGAAGTTAATGGCTAACTAATGAAGAGAAAATGGGAAGAAATTTTGGGGAGTGCTTCTCGCTCTAAAGAAAGGGCTATAATCTAATTTGTTATCTATTGAATTGAATGGGCCCAAGAACTGTTATTATTTGCCCTCAAGTACTCAAGTACACATTGTGTTAGTGTATTATTGCCACTATGGACTGAGGGTGTCTGTGTGTGTGAGTGTGAAATGAAAGGGCAGTGAGGTATAATAGCTCTGAAGAGTGATTAATTGCTCTGTTTTCTCTTGTGCCCCTGAAACACAGTCCGTGCTGTTCAGTGTTTAGCAATGGCGTGGTCTAAGAGTCTATGCGAGTGTGTGTTTATGCATGCATATGTTTTATTATCTTGTCGTCACCTGAGGATTAAGGCATAATTCATGTCATGCACTTCATTCCTAAAAGTCCCCCAGTGGCTGCATATGCGTGCGTGCCTACATTTTTCTTCACTCTTTGCATTTCTGTGAGTTTCTGCTTCACACACTATTGCTTTAGCTGTAAAATGCATGGAGCATGCCTCTGAAAGAAAGATGACCTGGGTTTTTGGGCCTTTGGGCACTCAAAACACCCTTAAAACACCTACACATGAACACACAAACACACACACACACACCAACAGCTCCCTCTACTTATAGGACCACACACTGGCCCTCAGGACAAGGCCGAGGGGCCCTGATAAGAATACAATAGGTGTGATGGGATCAGATAAGGACAACAGACTGAAAGCAAGGCTGTTGGACCATCTGTGTGAGTGTGTGTGTGTGTGTGTGTGTGTGTGTGTATTCTTACCTATCCTCCCTTTATCTGTTCTCTTTAACATCACCTCTGTGCCAACAAAAAGTTCAACAATGAAAACAGTAAAGCATCACACAGTCTTTCCTTACATGTGTGTGTGTACCATCAACTTCAGATATTAGTTTTTCCACTTACTCTATCAGCTAGTGTCAGCTAGTTTATTAATGCATTACATGGAGTGGACTTGTTGATGTGATTTAGGAAGCGGTATGACTTACTATGTGCTAAAAATGAACAAAACTTGGCTGCCTGCAGCAACTCACTAAATGAGATTCCTAAACCACCTCGACAAGTCTATACAACCTTAATGAACAGCTGGATACAGACCGAGAGGGATTTGTGGAAACAATTCAAGCTAGATTCAAGGTTGAATTTTCTAACCATCCACAACATTGCAGGCTAAAGTCCAGCTGCCAGTAGCCTGTGACTGAAGCCCTCTCATTAAATTAGCAATCACACCTATAGATAAATTTTAAAAAAGCAACAAACCCACAAAAGAAACAGAGCCCCAGTTTCATATGAACAAAAATAGAAAAGCAAGGATCTGACCACACAGCGATGAATGACCCCAAAAGCTAACAAGCTACAAAAGCATCAATGCCACAGGAAGGTGTGAAAATGAACCTTTATGCCTGTAGTTCTGTGTGTGTGTCTATTTGCATAGCCAGAAGGGGGATGTTTTTGGCATTGCATTGGTGCCTTGATGTCTGAATGAGGCCCACTAAAGTTGTAGCCTCAGGGCGAGTAAGAAACAAATCACTGCCTTACCACCCCATTAAAGACCCAGAAAGGGGAGGAGATGCATAGAAGAGGAGGAGAACAGAGGGCAGGACAGACACCTGTTTGTGCGGTCTCTCTCCCCCTCCTTACTTCTGTTCTTTCTCTTCGCTCTTGTCACTTTACCAGGGCGTGTGTTATAAAGCCATTATGTCTTTCATGAAGCACTAAAAATTTTAGAGGGCAAATAGGCAAACTATTTTCTCCTTGTTGCCAAATGTAATCGATCAGCAAATACAGTGGAACCTTTTCTTCTTTACTTTTGCTTAGAACTTACACAGTTAATTATTCTAACAAACAATAGAAGCTTAGACCAATTAGCACTGCATCGACTGCAGGCCCAAATCATCACACTTGCCTCAGACTGCACACAGTAATTAGCTGTGGATTAATCTCAGGTAGACTTAATTACTTTATGACACTGCATGACACACTGGGATGTTTGGACAATTAGGCAAAAGTATGGAACCTAATTCAGACTTAATGGTAACTGCTGTTGTATTTAGCTCTGCAAGAGCCTGGTCTCACAAGCTTTCATGAAGTCATCACGATATACAAGCTATTCAAAATGTGCTGCGATCATGTTTTAGGTCTTTTTTCAGTTCATGCAAAGTAGTCTTCTGTTAGCCTATGAATGAACGCTTGTATGCAATACTTTGAAAATTTACTAAACATTTCCTAATAAAGTGTAATAATAATGAGTCGATTCCATATTGTTTTTGTTTACAAAGCAGTTGAAATATGCTGAAAGGCTGTGAGACAGGGAAAGTCCCTCATGCTGAACCTAACCCTCAACCTAACTCTCACCCTAACCCTCACCCTAAATCTAACCCTAACTCTAACCCTACTACTACCCCTAATGCTCACCCTAACCCTAAACCTAACCTTCACCCTAATCAAAACCTTAAACCTAACCCTACCACTGAAACTGGCAGTGTTACACACTGTGCATTAAAACACACAGGGTAGTGAAGCATTGACCTAGCATGAAAAAAAAGGTCTGAAGTGTGACCGCAGTACATATTTGAATACATTTATTCTGTGGTGGTTGCACAAAAAGTTGTGAAATCAGGTTCCTGCAGGTCTGTTTTAATAGACAGTGTCAAATCATGTCAGAAACCACATCTTTTGGGTATTATTTAACAACTCACTGCAGTTGTTAAATAAAAAACTAAAAAAGGAAAGCTCAGGCGTTATGTTCTGGCTGATTGATAACATTTGGTGTAAGGAGAAGATGTTATGTAGTTAATAAGCAGGCCAGTGTGGTTTGAGGTAAAGAGATGCTAAGTCCTTGTTAGCTACACTAGCCACATACATCCAATGTAATACTAAAGAGGCAAACTTCCGTCAATAAAGAGTCTCTGTTGAATGAATACTTTTGGAAGTAATCCATCCACAAATGGCTGACACAAATATTGGCACATGGTATATATCTTTAGGTAGATAACACTGATTTGTTTGTGGTTATCCCTTTTGGTTAGCCTAGCCAAACCTTCTATCCATCACAGTAGCAAAATAATAACCTCTTCCCTCCTCAAAGTAGTGAGAAACCTGAGTGTCAAATTTGATGACCAGCTATCCTATCTGATGTCTGGTCTGTGGTCTAATTTTTCTAGGTTATTCACATAACCAATACTGGTCCATACAACTATTCACACACTACCACATAAATAGTTTCAAATTAGTTCAAAACAAAACATAGAAAAGTTATCTCAAAAAGTTTACACACTGAGACAAATAAACACAGACACCAAAAATTAAAGGTACATTAAACAAAGACCTCAGTGGACAAAACACCAAGATCTAAATCAGAGAAAGAGAGAAAACTCACATTACGTCTTCAGAACATGACACACTCCCAAAAATCATAAATGTTTAGCACTAAAATATATATTTGAGCTATTTGATCTAAAAAAGAATAATCAACACAACTTTAGTTTAAAAATGACTGAAATATACCTAAACAATTCACCATATTTCAGTCAAAGACCAACCCATAATAACAAAAACAAAAGAAAAAGAATTACCTGCATACATTCATAAAGATATTTTAAAAAATGTTTTTACAAAAAAAATACTACTGCAAGAATCTCATGCTCAATCTCTGTACTGCGATTCTCGTTCTTAAAAAAAAAAGGTGTTTTACAGAAACTGTTTCACTTTTCAAACCAGCTCATAACAAGAATTTAATTTGTATCATTTTGCACACCCTCTCGCTGCTAGAATACAGTACCTGTAAAATGCTGCATTCATCCAGACTGTAGCTACTGCTGATTGCACTTTTTACACTTTAAATGTTACTCTACATTTTAGGATGTCTTGTCTTGTGTTGTACCACGGTCCTGGAGGCACGATTCACCGTGTACCGTGTGTGTATGACTGTAATACTTACTTGATTTGATTGGGCTTGACTTTGACAGGACAATTTGAATAAATTATCTCTGGTCTCTGGTCTCATTTTTTCTTCTTTTACCAATTTCTCATAACCAGTACTGGTTCATTCAGCTATTCAGACACTGCCACATACGGTAAGTGGTAGTGTTGATTTTCACAATATTTAAATACAAAACACAGTAAAATCACCAACAAGTTTAAACATTGGTATGAACATGAATGCATACACACAACCTCGTCATTTGAAGCTCATTCTCTGTAATAAGATTCTCATTCTTTCATACAGAACGTTCTTGTTATTTCCCAAAATAGCTGCAGATCAGAGATGATTTTCATTTGAGACCCATTGTGGTAATCAAGATGAGAGATAACCAATAACTGTTCAGTCTAGAAACCTAATAAGTGGATTATTTAGTCCTAAAAACATGACAGATTTGCATTGATCCTAATGATCCTTATGAGGGTTCAGTTTGGAGTGCTGCATTGAGAGATCCTCCAAATCTTTTGTATTAAATCTTCCGAAGACCCTGTCGCCTTTTATTCACTGCTACTACCAACACACCCCCTGCTTATGCTGCCTTTAAAGATTGTTTCAATTCTTTTACTAGTACAACTCTCCCTCCACACCCAGGACCGAGCAATGGAACTGTTACCAAGTTCTCCACTTCCTAGAAAGCAGACACGAACCACTTTCCCTTCCACACACAAAGAGACACTGGAGCTGGTGCAGAGCGGAGCTTTATTTTAATTAAATGACACTACAAATCTAAATGTAATTCACTAAAATACAAGAGAAGGACACAAATATCATTTTTCTTTACTAAGTATGAGGAATAGCCAGCTGGGAATCCAGATTGACGACTCCTAGTGAGGGAATCATGGATGGCAGTGGCAAGAAAAGCCCCTTAAAACTGTAAGATGAAACCTCGAGAGGAACCAAAAGTCAGAACGGGAACACATCCTCCTCCTCAAGTGTTTCTTCCTCTCTGCAATGGACATCCTGAGTGGATGTGATGGGATCAAAAAATTCCATGTTGGCCTTCAGCAATGACAAAACATCCCACCAAATAAAGAAATTATAAAACACTAAATGAATAATAAATTAATCAATTAATATAAAGGAGTTAACGCAACTTGTGACTTTTATATAATTACAGAAGCCAGGAGCAGCTGGTAGCCTAGTGGTTAGGGTGTTCGCCCTGCGATCGGAAAGTTGTGGGTTTGATTCCCAAGATTTCTAAGCACTTCTTTGAGCTTACTTTGAGCAAGATACCACACATGTTCATGGCTGCCCGCTGCTTCACTTGGTGAACGTATTAAATACAGAGGAAGAATTTTGTGCTGTCTACTCTGTGTGCTGTGGTGTGTTCATGTGTGACAGAATGGTCACTTTCACTTCCATCTGAGTTGACACTGGTCCTTCCAGTCAAATTATATACCCTAATCTTCACTCAGTATAAGTCTTTAAATAGATACTGCATCCAAACAGTGCTTCATGATTCCCCAACCAACATTTTGAGTGCTGCCTGGGTGCAGGGTCAGACTGGGACCAAAAAACCACCCTGGATTTTCTTTACCAGCCAAAGTTCCTTGACCTACTGTATACTTTATAGGTAACTCACATTCCTGGCTTTACCTTGATCTAACATGAATGTTTCACCCACAGACAGAGACATGAGTATTAACACAGCTGCTGCTTTTGTAAAAAGGGTGTGTGTGCACATTTTTGTACATTTTCGAACATTATTGTATGTATGATGGAATATGATTTTCCAAGCAAATTCAGACACACTATGAAAGGTAAAAACAAGCTAGAGGTCACCTTCAAAGGTAGTGGGCTTATAGATACACAAAATGGACAAAGTCTCAGACACTCTAGTTTCAGGGTTTGGGCTAGGCCTCTTACTTCCAGTGACAAGCAATCTTATAATTGCAGTGTATTATTGCTGTCCAATAATTATTACCAAAATGACAACTTTAGAGGAGAAGGTAAAAACATTCACTACTGAATGTGAAAACATTATATTTAAAATAATTCTGGAGCATTTCAATTGATCCATTGGCCATGAAACATTCACCCAGTGTAAGGGACAGCCGTTGTCTTTGAACGGTTCAGAACAATAAACATTTTAAAACCAAAAAATTGGGGATTTTTTTTGTTTGTTTTTTGTTTGGACAAAGACATGGTTCACAATTATTTCACATTGTCTTGCTATTTCCCAAAATGACTAAATCGAGTAACAATGACAAGTGAACTGAAACCTTTGAAAGGTGGCATGTGTGTGAGACTCACGGTGCACGCCTTTGAATGGGAAAGACCTCTGACTCATTTTGGAGTCCTGTTTATCCGTTAAAGAGCTGCTGCACCTTTGTCTGAAGACACAGACAGGCTGCCCCTCCTCTGGTGAGTGATATTGAAAGGGCCTCTCCTTCTTAGAATACACAGGGTCAGATTACCGTTTGTGTCATTTTCTCTCCTTTGCAGAAATATTATGCATGGTAATCTGTCTAGTTCTGATACACTTACTGACTAAATCTCATCTCAGACAGTAATCATTTTGGTTCTCTTTGTAGATGTACGGTTTGAGACTATGGCTTATGTTCACAGTTAGTGTTAGTTTTGATCAGTTTTTGACAGCAAGACCCATTATGGATTGGAAATTTTGGTTAGCAAAAATCTTTGTTCCTACTGGTTGCACCCAGGGGCGCCGCCAGGGGGGAAAAGGATTCTAGGGGGCCCTGTTAGGGCGAGTAATATTATCTTAACAATAGTGTTGCCCAAAATTCTAATCTTTCATGGGGCCCAAGATTTCTGGTGGCGCCCCTGGTTGCACCTATAGAGAATCTTTACTATGGATGAAAGTACTGGGACACCTGACCATTACACTAACATTATCTTTAACAACATTTAAATACATGTTGGTCCTCCCTTTGCAGCTAAAACAGCATCCACTCTTGGAAGGCATCCTTCAAAGGTTTTTGAATTGTTTTTGCGTGAATTCATGCTCATTCATTCTGCAGAGCATTTATGAGGTCAGGAAATGATGTTGGATGAGAAGGCCTGGCTCACAATCTGTTCCAGTTCATCCCAAAGGTGTTGGATGGGGTTGAGGTCAGGGCTCTATATGGGCCATTTATGTTCTTCTACATACAACCATGTTTTTATAGAGCTTCCTTTGTCTACTGGGGCACAGTCATGCTGGAATAGAAAAGGTTCTTCCCAAACTGTGTCTGCAATGTTGAAAGCATGGTGTTGTCCAAAATGTCTTGGTATGCTAAAGCATTAAGACTGACCTGGAAGTAAGACTCCTAGCACAAAGGCCTCTGACCTGAAAAACAGGTGTGTCCCAATACTTTTGTCCATGTAGTGTAACAAGGGAAGTGTTCCTAAAAGAAGGGGGAATGTAACTGAGAATGATGTAGAAAGTCAATAGTAGTACATTATGCCTGAGGAAAACCTCGAAGGCCTTGTAGTGACACTATCACCCATTTGGTTTTGTCTGAGAGTGGTTTGGTGAGAGAGGACCTGTTTTTGTCTGGCTTTGTTATACTTGAATCTATGTTGAGAAAGATTCAAGTCATCTATCTCAACCCATGGGCTAATACAAGTTATATGAGAGCTGGAATTGGAAGGGATGTATACATGCCACTGGAGGGCTATTGTAACTGAACCAGGCCTAGACCATAAAGCATAAAGCATTTGTTCTGTTTTGCCGTAGGAACTGTCTCTGTGTGATTCAGAAGACCAGTCATTTGAAGAAAGGTTCTTTGAAGAATGTAGGTTGACCAGCTCAGGATGAAATTGGGTGACCCCAAAGAGACAAGGATTTCAAAACTCCTCCATGCCCATGCAGTCATGGTGAAAACAATAATTAGAGAATTTCAGAGGGTTTAGCATGAGGCTGCAGTGGTACAGTCGTAATGTGCATTGTGTCTGTACACATACAACTGAAATCCCTAAATGGTGCTCTAAAGAAGAGAGATTAAATAAGAGATACCTGCTGCTTTTTCTACTTTTGTCTTTCCCTTGTCTGCCAAGTATGCCTGTCTAGGACCTGCGATGTCAGGAAAATGTTCTCACTAATGAGTTGCAAAATGCACTGGTGCTTCAAAGAATATTTTTCTTTCTGTAAAGAACCACTAGGAACGGATTGTACCTGGGTTTCCCAGGTGGACTCTCCTGAGTTCTCAGTGGAGCATGAATAACTAGAGATCAGCATCAGCAGAGAGTATGAGACATTCAGACAAGTGCACACGTGCAGACGCACATAGGCAGGCCAGCCGACAGACTCAGACATCTAAAACCACAAAAAAGATCGAGATAGGTGTGTTTTTTTCGGGGTTCTGCTTAAACGTGTCCCCACCCATCAAACTCAAAGTCTGTGCCAGACTTGATTGAACCAAAGCTTGAGAGATCTCAGCTGTGTGTCTGAGCACATTTCCCATATTGTCATCTTAAATGTACCCAATTTTCTCCTTACATCACATGCAGTTGATCAGTCATGTCTTGTTTCTATTGTTTTGCACTAGCTAAGAAGCTAGCTAAAGAATCAACTTACATTTAGCATTATGCTAACACACATACATCATGACTTGCCTCAAAATATAATTTGTTTTAGAAATGATAAGTAGACTTTCGTATGTGTTTCTAAAATGATTTGGTATGCTACTATCTACTGAAATACTGGATATCCTACACATTATTGCAAAAAATAGAACTGGAAGATTCGTTTTTGTCTTTACTTTTCCCATTTTTATAGACAACAGTATGTCATACAGTTAGATGCCACAGCTGAGAGCTTTCACTTTAGACACGTGGGTCTCACAGTGCTAGCTGGTAAGCTATTAGCCCTAACTTCTGACATGAAACATGTCTTAGCAGTGTGTGGTTTTAAAATGGTGAAAATCGTTTTTCTTATCAAATTTAGCATATCATCTGTGAAGAAGTAACAACAATGCTTTGTAAAATTTGTAGAAATAAGGCAACTGAATTGAAGGCTAGAACTGAAAATCGATGGTGGGGTCTTGCGGTTGAAAGTAAGCGCTTGAGACATGGGGTGTGGTTGTGAGCTGGGGTAGGTGTGTGCATGTGTGTGGGATGTTAGTGAGCGTAAACGATTTTTCCAAAGCACTTTCTTTTTGGTGTTTGCGTGTGACTGTCGTCTCAGCGAAACCACCATTTCCTGATTTCATGCTCAGTGTCTGCCTGCTGTTGAACAATTGAGCTATTTCTGTATTAAAGTCTTTTTGTTTTTGTTTTTTGTTAATTTTACCTACAGACATGTGCCACATTCCCATCAACATTATGAAATGAGCCCCAGAAATATGCAGGCAGTAAAACAGACAGAAATGACATGCCGTTAGGTTGGTGATTGGCCGGTGGTGATTTTGTGTGTGAACTGAGGGAGTTTTGTTATGAATACGAGAGATGGTTTATATCACATCCAGCAGGGGCAGACAAATAAACAGACATTCAGAATTCAGGAAGGCATTAGAAAGAAGGGCTATCTGGACAGGAGCTAGAAAGGACAGATTTCCTGAGATTTATCTGTTCAGGGTTGTAACTGTTCCTAAAATTATTTATTTTATATTTCTTGATGTATTACTTTTTTCATTTATTAATTTTAACCTGGAGACATGTGCTACCATCATAACTACATTATAAATAAGCTTCTGAAGTATGTACGGAGTTACAGAAATAAAGAAATGGGGGAAAATAACCTTTGATTAATGCTGAAGTTTACATTTTACATTATAAAATCACAATCGAATATTCCAACCATAGATTAATACATCAGGCCTGTTTGCAAGCATGCTACTCATAAAACAATGATATGATACAATATAAGAATAATACGATATGATACTGGGCAGAGTGTGATATAAATATATATATATAATATTTTTTTATTTTTTATTTATTTATTTGTTTTTATGGTATATTTTCAAACTACATATTTCTAGAGCATTAAACAGGGTTAGTGGTGAATATGCTAGATTTTATAAATGATTTGAAAATAAAAACAGGCCTAGTGATTTATGGAAACATCGAAAAAATACTATTTGCTCCCTTTTGGAAGCAGCAGCTTTCCATTCTAAAGATTTTAACTTTTGATTCTGAATGTTAGTAACGCCCCCTGGCGGAATGAAGAACACATCACTGTTTCTTTCATAAAACATGTCAGGTTTATCACAGCGAACCAAAGTAGTTACAGTTGATTGATACCCCACCAGATCCAAGCTATCAGTCTTACCCAACTAATATGAACACTAATACTTCATGTATTAAATTTCCGCATTACTTCACCCAATGTAATACATTATAACGATCACCCCATCCTAGTATACAATAAGAAACAATAAAGAAGCAGACGGAATTTAAGCAGAAAATAATTTATTTAAACATGTACATGCACTCATGTCATCTGAGATCTTATATATATATATACATATATACATATATATATATATATATATATATATTTTTATTATTATTATTTTTTTTACATATCTAGCTATCACATAGCTATCGTATATCTAGCTATATATAAACGTCCATATAGTGTTTAGTATTTTCTACATTGTAGAATACTACAAAATAAAACAAACAAAATGATAAACTCATGGAATTATGCAGTAAACATAACCAGAAATTTGGAATACGGTAATAATGGACTGTTGTATCTTTTTACTTAGTTAAGTGGTTCTCGCAACAATGTGGGTAGAACCGTAGTGGACCAGGATCACTAAATGTGTACCAACCGAACATCACAACTGATGACCCCAAACACATAAAGAAGGCAAGAAATTCCACTAATGACATCTTGATGAAGAACACCTGCTAATTAAATGTAATTCCTGGTCGATTCCTCATGAATCTTATTGAAAAATCTGATTGAGTGTGCAAAGCTGTCATCAGAGCAATAGGTGATGTTTTCAATATTAATCTACCATGTAGCCAATAATAAACAGAGGAAATAATTGAATGGGAAGGTGTGTCCAAACTTTTGACTGG
>JBBMFX010000101.1:2917120-2939598 GCA_037832545.1 Rhabdalestes septentrionalis | reverse complement strand
CTCTCTCTCTCTCTCTCTCTCTCTCACACACACACACACACACACACACACACACACACACACACACACACACACATACACATTCAGTTGCATAGACACATTAGTCTTGTCTGGTTCAAGGCAAGCTGGTACAGAAGGAGTCCCTTATAGTGTGTCTTTCTGTGTGAAAGGCAGAAAGAAACACTCATCGCTACGTTTTTACTGTTGATTTATTGATACTGATCACAATTTTCAGGTTTCTAAAAGAACTGTAACTTATAACTGTTTGTAATCAGTGGGCTTATAAATAACTGTTTAAATGTTCTTGTAAAAAAAAAAGTCATCAAGCACATGAACTTGTGATTTACTGTGAGATGTTTGAGTACAATGGGAATTTTGGGATGGTCTTCGTTTACATAAATACAAGATAAATTCAAATCTTGTGGTAGTAATATAAATGTACTGGACTCATTTTTGGTTGTTTTATGCTGCACATGAGTGTGTGGGTACCTATCTCTGTGTGTGTGTGTGTGTGTGTGTGTGTGTGTGTGTGTGTGTGTGTGTGTGTGTAGGTTCAAGCACAGGTGAGAGGGACAAAAGTGCAATTTGATAAGTTGAAGAATGACGTGTGTCAGAAAGTGGACATGCTGGGGGCCAGTCGCTGCAACATGCTTTCTCACTCCCTCTGCACGTATCAGGTAGCATTTAGCCATTCATATCCACCCTCTTTAACTCTCTGCCTCCCTCTCTTTCTTGTTCTGTCTTTTGTACTTGGTCTCTCTCTTTTCCATCTGTCTATAGCTCTCCTCTCCCTCTCTGTCCTCCATCCGTCTCTCTCACTCTTTTCTGTCCATCTGTCAGTTTCTATGACTCTTATTTATAGCCAAACTCCACAGTAGGTGGGGTGTATTTGTGCCAAGTGTAATCTTTTGGCTGTGTGGTGTGTGTGTGTGTGTGTGTGTGTGTGTGTGTGTGTGTGTTCCTTTTAGACTACCCTGCTACAGTTCTGGGAGAAAACAGCACACATCATGTCCGGCATCCATGAGGCCTTCAAGGGATATGTACCCTATCAGTTCACTACACTCAAGGTGTGTGTTTGTGAGAATAAATGGGGATAGAGTGTTATAAACCAATAAGTCACTTGAGGAAATGCTTAAAGTGATTTTTTCATGTTTAAGGGTTGTTGTATCTTCAAGTAGTTTATTGCTTTTATGAAATATCATGGAATTCAGTATCCTGTAAATAATCAAATGTATTATTAATACCTAATCATTTGGGCCGCACAATGATTTCAGCACCAGTATATACTTGGAATCAGCAGTTAACTGTGGAATTGTGTCAGGCATATGTTTAAATTTGGATGAGATTTAAACCAATATGTGATGATGAATTAATTGTGCTCAGAAAGAGCAGAAAGTCTAGACTGTACTTGGCTCCAATGAAAATGCTTGTAATGCTAATGACACAGATTTTGTCCCAGTGTCTACATTTTATAAATGTTTATGTATTGGATACTGGTGCGCAATTCGTGAGATTCAGGATTGTGTGTTGTGTATGGTTTGTGTGTGATGTTTATACTCTGACTCTTTGTTGTTCAGGAGCTAAGGGACCCGTTGGATAACCTGTCAGACAGTCAGTCAAAAGAGGACAGAAGAGAGAAAGGAAAATTGCCTGAGGGAGATAAGTAAGCATATAACCTCTACACTCCTGTGACAGCAGTTTATTTTGATTGTATCATCTTTTGGCTGACACACAACTGAATTTTCCTCTTCTTACATTTACCTCTATCTTCAATTCAGTCTAAAACCTCACTTTAATGCTGCAGGGAATCGACAGTGTGTCACTGGATAATATGTTTTAAACAGTCATCTGAATGTTGTAGATATCCTCTTGTTGTCTTATCGTTTGTTGTCTTTCATCTGGTGCTTTCCTTCATTCCGACCTTGGCCTTCCTTCCAGAGGCCCAGAAGGCCTTGTGTCACCATCACTATCACCATTATCACCTCTCTTCATTCTTCCATTCTCTCATTTTGTTGCTTTCCACTCAGAACTGCTCCGTTCAGACGAGAGGCCTCTCTGAAGGCTTTACTAACTGACCTGTGAGTGAAAATGTGCAAATGTTAGGCTTGGGCACTGTAGAAAAATATTTGTGTTTTTCAATATTGTTTGGAATTGGAAGTGTATGATTAAATAGCTAGCTGACTAACTGTTTGTGCTGTTGCTAGTGAATGGCTTGACTCCCTTGCCCTTCTTGTCCATAGAGTAAAGGATTACATAGTGTACCGAAGTAGAAAATGTTTAATCCCTTTTTTTGGTGTTTTTTGACACCAATACAATTGTTGCCAGCCCTAAAAATTGTTTGTTTAGTGAATCTGTCTGGAGGATTATTCATGTTTATTCAACACCCATGCACACTGGAGAGAAGGATCGTAAAGATGGATTTCTCCAATATTCATATATTTACACATTTGTAGAAGATACTGTTTTAGGGCCAAAAAGTCTCCAAAACTACTATTAGAGACTACCAGAAGGAAGATTACATTGGTTCCTGGAAGTCACTACTGGATATTTGGAGAAAGGGTTTTGGTCAATAGCATGAAGATTAGTTGAGTGAGATTGGTGTAAAAAGGATTATATAGAATAGAACTCAATCCGTATTGTTTGAGTACAGTGTGGAGTTGAGTATTGTTGACAAGTGGGGAGCATCCTGGAGGCTTTGGGGTTGTTTTTGTTCAAAAAGCCCTGGGAGGGAACATGACCTCATGGACTACATGGAGTACTAGAAGATTTAAACAGTTGACCACAGAATCAAAGTTTTGCCGTGACCACCATAGTCCCTCTCTGAAAACTTGTAATATGGGCTAAAAAGGAGAGGCCAAAAGAGAGGACCTAGAAGATCTGGAGAGATAGATGTTGCTTGGTCTCTATTCTTCAGTCTTACAAGGTGTTAATGGAGAAGACTCATTAGCTGTAATAAGTGCAAAGCAGAGGTGCCTGTAAGTTTGATGTGGTTTTGTAAAAAATGTTTTTATAGGGTTTTTTGTTTTATTAGACTAAATTAGATATAAAGACCCTTTTCGTGTTTTACCCATCTTTACCAAGGATGCTAATATTTATGAATGTCATTGTTTATTCAAGGACCTGATTGTAGAATTGTGTGTGCGTGGATGTGTGTAACTGCTAGCCTCTAGCGGGTAGAAAAACCTCGTCTTAACAGTCATCCTGCCTCAGGAGACGGAGAGGGAAGTGAGTCAGTAGATTAGCTTCTGTTGCGTGGTGATATGCAGTCTGTACAATAGCAAAGGCTTCCAGTCACCCACACAGGACCAATAAAGAAACATGTTGATATATCACCTTGGTGTGGGTCTTGTGTCTGTGAAGCGGTTGTCTTTGTTGTTTAGAGGTGTGGATGTGTGAACCTCAGAGAAAGTGTCCATAATTTTTTGGCCTCAGAATGGAATGAGACACCCATCTGTCTCTCCATACCTCTGTCTGTCCACCCATCCATTTGTTAAGTCCAAATTCTCCCCATATGTTTAAACTAGAGATAAAGGGTTTCTTGTTTTCCAGCCTTGTGTCCCTGGAAGAGGAAAAGTCAGGAGAATCAGCCTCAGAAGCTGGTATGTATCAGTCAGAATGCTGCATTTCAACTAATGCACATTCTAAAGCTCCCACAGAGGCTGATGTTTGTGTGCTTTGATTGCAGGTACTAACCCTGGGGTCGATCAAACAAGAGACTCGGACAGCTCTTTATGTGCCAGCTTGGACTCAGGTAAGCGTGCATTGTAACCTAGGTAGTAAGCGTGATCTGCTGCATGTTTGTCTGCTGGTGTTATGTGATTAAATTCAACATAAGGGCAAGAGATGTCCGCTTGTGATAAATCTGTTTTTCAGCCACTTTGCATCTGCACGGTTATACTTGACCAGCAGAGCAAGTTTTTTTTCTCACCATCAATGTAGCAGATCAGCCAAGACATATCTGAAGTCATTTTCTTCTTACTGTTGTGCTACATGATGCCAATGTAGCTAACGTGCAAAAGAAGCTTGTATCTCATCTTGTGTCTTAAACTAGACGTGCTGCACTAATACTGATACCAAAGTTTACTTAATAACTAGATTTTTAATCGAAGCACTCCACTTCTGATAAGCTGGTCCAAACTACTATTACATAGAAGGAAATACACAGATAACAGCAGGTTATGTATGTATGTGTGTGTGTGTGTGTGCTATTATATGCATTTGTTACAGTACGGGTTCAGATTCATTCGTTTACATCCAATCCAGCATTTTTAGTGGTATCAGATTAGTGCCATCTCTAGTGACTTCATTTCTAAATCATCATAGAGATGTTAAGCAATCTCAAAACAGGTTGTTTATGACTCTGTATCAAGGCTCCTGTGGGTTTCGGAGGTCAAAAATAGTCTTAACATCATCAAATGTTTTAAGAGTATATTTAACTAATTCGGGATAATTCCCAAACTAAAAATACCCAGCCATCAGCGGCCTGTGGTGAGAAACTGATCAATGGTGAAGGTCTGCGTAGCAATCAGATACATTAAAAAGACTGTGAAAGGATTGTGCAATGTCAGAACATATATCCATGTTTGAACTGGTTTGAAGGTGATATTTGAGGTGGATACAGTATTATTTGATACTTTATTGAAGTTTTTAAAATGTATAATGAAATGTATAATTTTTTTTTTTATGTCCGGCCCCCTTATGTATCACTAAAACGAATATAGTGCCCCTACTACAGTTTTTAACTGTGCCCCTCTTTAAAGAGAAGAGAAAATCTAATGAGTACTTGTGCACATTTATTTATATATTTCTACCACCTCTGTGCAGCATCACTTGAGGCCTCGGGCCATATCAGTGGAGTCAGCACAGATGATGACCTCTTACTCATGACCCCCGATCCTGCCCCAACCCTGACCTCTGCCATGACCCCAACTGTACCCATGTCACAGCCCCAGAGTTGTCCAGAGGCCACACTGCCCCCTCCTGTCCAGTGGGACTGCAGTGTCTCCCAGGGGCTAAATCCTGAAGCCTTCCCCAGCATGTCACTACCTGAGAAGGGTATAAATCTAGACCCTGCCTCACTTGTGCCCTGTGCCCTATCCTGACCCTTGCTAATCTTTAATCCCTTTCCTATGTCTCAGTCCCTAATCAAGTCCATTCTCTCTCTGTGCTGTTACACCATACCTGTCTTTAGAAGGCCACATTCATAGAAACTCAACTTTTGTGGTTAATGTGCTGCTTAAACATTATTTAACTTTCAAAACAAAGTTTTCTCCCTCATCCATATAGTCTATATGTGGAAGCTACATAAAGATCCTGTTCTGAAATCAGCCTGAAGCAGCCTGTTTTCATGATGGCATGAAAGCCAGTGCATTTATTTATATCCTCCTATTCAAACTTCAGAACTTTAGCTCTGCCCATTCACACTGAAGTGAATGAACAAATGTTAAGCCATAACTACTTTTTGAAAGAGGCATAAAACATGGCAACCAAAGGCATAGTAACAAACAATAATCTGCACTCTGTAAACAATAGTTCAGTGAAAAAATACAAATTTTCCCCAGATCTGAAGCTTCCCTTGGAATTGTTCTAAAATTGTTTTAAACCTCACACCTGTTCTTCCTTTCACAATGTCTGAAACTGGCTGGAGGGTTCTTTTGCTATCAACAGCCTGCTGCAACTGTCATCACCTTCTCTTGTTGCCATTGCAATGCACAATCCCTTCTTTCTATCTGTTGATTCTGAGGCTCTTACTCCTAATTATTTTTCAGTTTCATGTTTGTTTCTTTTTTGTTTGCATTTATATTTTATTTGTTAGAATATAAATGTATCTTATATATGTTGAAACTAAACTAACCACATTCTAAACTTATGGAACTAGTAGGACTAGTGGAACTTTTGGAAAATTTCACAAAGTGAAAAGTGCTGTATGTAATTATGTAAAAATATATTAAAACATTTTTTTTGTATCAACAGCAACAACATCCTCTCATATGTAATTCTGTCCATTTTGATAATCTTTAGTGGCATTACAGGCATGTTTAATCTCTACATTTCTAAAAGAATAACAGGAAACTGCCCCGGATGTTTTTAGTGTCAGGAGGAAGTTTCGGTTAAATTTGGAATGTCAGAACTCTCTGGTTCTAGTTGGCAGGGACCTGCTCTTTGGTCTGACGGCACAGTCTGAAGCTGAAGATGAAGATCCAGAGAGAGGTGATCTGTCGTTCCTGCAGGACCTGCTGAGCCCTGGAGCCTCTGGTGGGGCGGATGACTTCAGCAAGGCATGGCAGGATGCCTTTGGCTGTTTCGAGCCCCCCGCAGCCACCACCTTTACTGCATCCCACCCTGCGCCAAGCAACCCCTCAGCACCCCGCTCCCCATCCCAGCCCCCAAGCCCCACCGGCTTCCTGCCCTCACAGCTTCTCGATCACAGCCTCAGCACCACAGGTCAGATTATGCCTCGTACACGCACTTGCTCCTCTGTCACACTGCCACCTCCTGGTGGGAGGAATCTACTGATTGTTTTGGATAGCTTCTTAGGGTTTTCAAACTGATTGCATGTTTTGTCTGTGTTTAGGTGCATAAATGCACAAAATCTGTGTGATTAACATAATCTGCACTCTGTAAACCGTGCACATTTTGACCCAGCTGGTCCTTGTGCTTTAAAGTATGAGCAAGCAAGAGTGTTCTGTTTGTTTGGTCTTCAGTATAGACTGCAGTGAAAATTTAATCACAAACCATCTGATTCATAATAGTGCCTGAGGTACTTCTCAGTGGCCTCTACCACTTTTCTGAACTGACTCATACAAAAACATGCTCTGTGTTAATCAGGTTGGGTGACTCCGCCCATGTTTCAAGCTCCTCCTCTTCAGCCTCCACCCACTGGCGGTCAGGTTCAAGCTGCCCAAAGCAGTCCCAGGACGTTAACTGGTGGTGAGTTTGCTTGTATGATGCAGAAAGTGCTCTTCAATAAAAACAATGAACTGCTATTAATATTTAATTACCTCTTTTTACCTTTTACTTTCTTTAAATTGGTGTATCGTTGTGTGTCTATTTTCCCTCTCTGTAGCTCCTAAAGGTGGCACCAGGGACATGTCTGCCTGGTTTAATCTCTTTGCTGATCTTGACCCGCTTTCCAATCCAGATGCTATTGGACGAACTGATGAGGAACTTCTAAATGCCTGAGGTGTGTATATGTGCATGTGTTTGTTGTTCCATAATTGTCTGTTTCTAAGATCAAGAAATAAAGTACTAGCTGATCTTCAAAATCCCTAGATTTCTCTTTTTAATATAATACATTTTTTGCACTGGACATGTGAGGTTCTTGTTGAAATATGCTAAGCCCATAGTTTGACTTAGGGTGCTTTCACATATGTGGTTCGGTTCATTTGGTCCGAACCAAGGGCAACAAATGATACATTGTAGAATTTTTCTGCAGTTTTGGGTCCTTTTCACACAACACTTGAGTACTCTGGTCCGGACCACTTGAAACGAACCAAAATGCAGTCACGTAACAACATATACATCGCTCGTTGGTCAGATTTGCCACCGAACGTATTTCCTAAACTGCTTTTCGATTGGTCAGGATTAACGTGCGGGTATCCCGCACTTGGATACTACTGCGGAGTTTCTTAGCCTTAACCCTGCACTTTTCTACTGATCTATTAAACCCGCCTTTCCCTGGGCTGTTTGCTAAATAAGCAAAATATTGCTGTTCTTATGAGTTTTTGAAAGTTGCGACCTAATATGGTCATCGGACCAAATTTTGGATGAGGCTCCGCCCCTCCTCACAGCTCCGGGTCTGTCCGTGAGCGCCATCGGGCTTAACGCTAACTGTAAACAAATCCCATAATGCACAGCGCATTTGACTACAGCAGATGGATTAGTGCAAGAAGGCGCAGTACTTTTTGCAGTTGGGTCTGTTCGGATCGTGTTATCACCACAAACAAACCGCTCCAGGGTTCGATTGAAAGCATACCGAGACCACCTCTACAAGGACCACTTTTGGTGCGGACTCGGGTGCGATTGTTGCATTCTCACATGCCCAAACGAACCGCACCAACTGGGAAAATGAACTCTAGTGCGATTCAACCGAACTAAACGAGGCATGTGTGAAAGCACCCTTAATAAGAACAATGGTATCAGTGAGCACTAACGAAGCATATATTTCATCTGGATTATCCGTCCTTGTACCTGTACATAATATGTACATTGATGTGCCACCTGCGAAAGCACTGGAAAAGACCTATACTATCCTTTCTGCCAACTGTTCATGTTAAAACTGTTGGATAAATTTCCTCCTATTATAGAAAGGAGTCAAACTAACAGCCTAGACAATATTAGAAACGGCTTTAAGTTTTATTCAGAATTATTTTATTTTCAACATTGCTGGTTTCGAACTATTTCTCTTGGCTAGGTTCATTTTACAAACCACCATTCATTTTTGTAGAAAAATCATTAGCAAATTTCCCAACTGTGGGACTAATAAAGTCTTAACTGGTACTGGATTACTTTGTGTGATGACTTTAAAACACCAGTCCAGATGCATTGCAGCTGATGATGCTGAGCACCTGTCCAGTCTGTAATATTTGTGTTTTGTAGATATATTGAAATCTGATGTCCTGAACTTAATCAAAACACTCGTGGTGAAACGGAGGCCTATCCTTTAGATGCTTGCTGTCATAGCTACATAATTTACATGTTTTTCAGTAGTTTTAGTAATTACTAGATAATATTTTAACATTTTTTGCATTCACAATTTGTTTTATGACCAAGTCTTTAATTATTATTAATATTTTAAGATGAACAATTGTAATGATTAGTGGCATACGTGCTGTTTATTATTAATGGTCTTGTTTGCATATGCTATAGACTTTCTCTTTTTTATCCTCAGTGATCAAGCTGAAAGGAGCCACTAGTCGCTGAACCGATTAACTGTTTGAAACTAAACTAGCACTACAGCAATTATTTGAAAGGGGGTTATGAGCAATTGCATACTATGTTTAATAATCAATAGACTGACACACCATCTAATTGGAGTCCTTAAAGTTAAGTGGCCTTTTGACAGAGAATCCTGCTCCTAACCTCTTGTACATTCTTACTTTTGTAAATTATTCCAGTGGCATCCCATCAGGACACACCGCTCCTTCACTGTACATGAAGAAAAGCAAGAGCTGGGCAATCCCCTCTACTGAGACCGATTCCCACCAAGCCAAGGATGGATCCAGACCAGGATCCAGATTCTTACGTTTTTGATCCGGAAGTATTTCTTTACCATGGGAATATCTCTCTGTTTCTGTGTGTGAGTGTTTTGTGCTAATCTACTGTACAGTTCCTGAGGGGTAACACTGGGTTAAAAATGGGTTTGGGGGGAAAAAAAACATACTGCACTATACATTCTGTATTCATCTCATTTTCTCAAAATATCTCTACCTGTTACAGTTGACGTTGTTTGAAGAGCACATGTTGTGGGAAATGAAGTTGTTGGCGTTCGCTAATTTACTCCTTAATAAGGGACCTACACACTCTTCTACACTGTATAGCTACACTCTACTATCTGGGAGCTAGCTGAAATCTTTGTGAGTTTGTAAATAATCACTGTCTATGTCTGCATTGTATACTGGCAGCCTTGAACGTCCAGAAACAGGGTTACGGGATCAGAAGTGTGTGTTTTAGTCCACCCCAGATACCCTAAACTGGGATTATATGCATCAAAGATATTTATTTTTTAGGGAGGACTCTTAATATCTTTAGTTTGAAGGGATATCATAGTCTATTTTCATTAAAACACTTCCCTGGCCTATGCATTGAGATGCGTTGGTCTGGTTCGTTTTTAAATTGAGTGGCATAGATTCAGAGGAGCAGAAACACACAATGTCTGTTAAGGATGTCTCCAAAATCATGTATAACACTTAATAAAACCAGCAAGAGAATTTGAGGAGCGTACTGACTTTCTGAGATCTAGTGTTCTGAAAGGTGTGTTAATGCTAATGTTGCTTACTAATGGCCACCAGTAAGTATTTTTTAAATGACATCACTCTGATCAGTCTGTTATCAGCATAAGTGTTTGAGGTTGATTTTTTTTTTTTAAGCATATTTACAGAAATGTTACATTTTGTGATAAACAAAGGGCAGAATGGTGCAGGCATTGTCAGATTCAGCTTGCTTGGGTGTTTATTGATGGAACAGTGCTGACCGTGCTCTCCTCCAAGCGTGTTGAGATGTCCAACAACTCATGATTGGTGGAATTGGCCGATGCAATTCTCCCAAGCAGGGCTGTCCAAATTTGGTCCTGGGAGTCCAGCACAGTTTGTGAATATGTTTGAGGAGGAGAACTACTAAATTGTTCTAAATGGGAAATGCCCATTTAGAAGAATTTAAAGCAACTTAAGTCCATTTCATCTTTGAAACAAATGCCCATCTAAAAACTGTACCGATCAACTGAACAACAGCATAAAATAAAAAGGGAAAATAATGTGAAAATCAATTAATATATCAATATATACATTTCCATAATCAACCATAATCAGGGATTTCACATCAAGCGCTACATTAACCCTCAAAGCCAAGGATGTAAAGAACATCATGCATCATTTCAAGGCTTTAATGATTCATGTTTAACTTTTCATATTTTCATGTACTTGTAAGGCATCTTAAAGGTGCTTTCCTTTTCTTCACTGGGTGCATTTGGTGTAAATAAAGAAATAAAAGCTAAAATATCTGATTATGGTTGTAACCCTTAATATTAAACAAATATATATGTTTAAATTCTATAATGATGAAGCAGCAATAGAACTACAGACCCTGAAAGAGTATTAGTTTAAATGTTTTGTAAGCTGTATGCTGTGCCATCAGTCTGCTCGGAAAAATATCCATTATAAATAAAAAAATATATAACAAAATAACAAATAGTGCTTTGTCGTATGGCATAAAAGGCCTGTTTTTGAAATTAAACTACTTTATTATGGGCTGTAAACAAAACACTATTGTGATCCATGGAATGTAATCGCCAGGTCAAGGTTTTTAATTCACAAAGAATTTGGTATTACTGACGTTTAGGAGAATGTTCACCAGTAGATGTAGATTGTCCTAGATGAGGGTGGATGATGGCTTCAGGACCTCGCTCGTTCCTTATTAGAGCGATAAACAGGACGTTCCTTTATTGGACTTATGCAAACACAATGGCTTTACACATGCCATTCCTGCCTGAATGCAAGTTTGATTCTTTTTGAATTGGTAAAATGATGTTTCCTTTGTGCTAAGTGTGTTGTGACTTTTTTTTTTTTTTTTACTCCTTCATGAAGAAATATAAAGAATGTACACTGCACAGTTCATTGCTGCTTTCAACTCATTTATTTTATGCAACTATGCCTTTGCTTCAGTTAAATTAACAATGGGATTCATCATTTCATGGGAAGGAACTGGACAAATGAACTCTTTACAGTGGCCGTGCCGATGTGATGACTGTCCAGACAGTAAATAAAACTCCTTTTATTTGGCCGGGCTTGTTCGCTTGATTTTGTTGTTTGTCCTGCTTTACATCATCTGAGCAATTCCAATTTGTAGGAAGCCTTGAAAATCCCCATTTTACAGTCACTTAAAACAGCACTACACACACACCGACGCTATACACTAAGAGCTAGGGAAATGATTTGGCCTCTCTGCATGTAATAACAGCCATTTGTCTCATTTAAGCATTTCTTATGTTAAAGGTTTTAAGGCAATGCGAACGTACCCTTCTCACACTTGCCTGTGTCACTTTTTAAAGGAACAGATGTAAGCTTCACAGTATGACTCATGGAGTAATTTACAGTATAAGGATGCTACAGTTCCTGTCAGAACCGTGGCCGGACACAGATCAGCTATATACCTGGACTGAAGCAGTTTCATTGTGATTGTTCTCAGTGAAACTCCTTTTCAGTCTGGACCCGGTGCTGAATCCATGTCCTGGGAACTAACACTTGTTCTATCCTTTCTCCCTTCATCTCCTCTACTTGTTCCTCTTTATTCTTTTCTTTCTCTAGTACAGGTGTACCTATCCCACCCTCATACCCTACAGGCCAAATCACTGAAAGAAACAAAAACATTGTAAAAATGAGTAGTTAGGTGAGTTCGGCCTCCACCAACCAAACTGAGAGGGTGACGGCCATCGTGTGCTTCCTCTGAAATACAAGAAGCACCACTGCATCGTTCTGAACTGTTATGTAGCCTTAAAAATGCAAATAATAATGAAATTACTGCTTGCTTCCATACCTTTGGCCTGTAAGGTAAATTTCCCAGGTTCTCCTTGAACACAGCACAGACTCTCATACCCACAGCGATAACAGTATTAAATAACATAACATAGCACCAAATCCCCCTGTCTGACCAGTGGTTTACATGAAGCGCATGTGGATTCAGAAGAACAGGATAGGGAGCTTCACACTCAGGTAGGGTTGGGATGGAAGAGGGCAGGGTTTGCTACAGACGGTTTTTGGGTGTCAGGCACGTTTTGTTAGTCTGTCCCATTCTTAAGCTACATTTTCCCTCATTTTCTGTAACTATACACAATGCACACACGCACCACTTCAGTTAAGAGTAGGCACAGCTGTGTGCCCCCTGTTCTCCATGCTGACAGTCTAAAAAGTCACTCACACTCACGTTGAAGGAGGCATATTTACACAAAGAAACGTGGCACTCAAAAGGCTTCGATGGTACAATGCGATAAAACATTGCGAATGTAAAAAGCAGTGCAATGCCAGAGAACACTCTCTACTAATATACATACACATTTCATTCAAGATCTTTTCTTAAAGGTACACGATTTCTAGCTTAATCTCTATGTGCTCTATCTGTAGCTTGTGATAAATACCAGGAATAATAATGCGAAGACCTTTTTCATAAAAGACAAAAACACAATTATAACACAAGCCAATGGAACGGAACTTGGTTTTTAGCCAACAGTCTTTGTGTTCTTTTGCAAGGCTCATGGACATCAATGTCTCCATTAAGTGATCAAATGCTGCAGATGCGGCAGATAGAGATTATGCTGAAAAGCGCTAGAGCATTCCTTTAATCCTAAGCTCCTTTAATGCCATTACATCTCTTGTTTTCACATTCAAGTTTCAGGTAAACGATTTGGGTCATCTGGATGAATAAATCGAGTCCTGATGCAGTCACAGCTTTGAGATGTTCAATTAAAATGAGGGAACAGCCTGTTTTTGGGATGATGCAGTCAGGGTATGTCCTCTTTGAAATGAGGTTCCTCTGATTGGTTGAGATTTTGATGCAGTTCCTGTGTTCGGTCACACGAGGGAGTCTAACCCTCTGGCTCCTCCAGGTGTCGAGGGAGGCAGGGGGACTGACGGCCTCGGGACAGGACGGGTCCCAGCGAGGGTGACAGGCTGCGCACGCTGACCCCGCCCATTGGAACCAGGGAGGGCGAGAGGCTGCGGTAGCCAACAGGCCCCCGGAAGCTCAGCTCCTGAGTGGGCAGCAGGGGCTTCAAGATACTCACCAAGCAAAAAGCAGAGCCGCTCTTGGGTATGAAGTTCACCTTGTTCCGGTCAGGACACAGATAAGGAGGGATCTCCTGGAGAGGCCTTGGCCTGAAGAAGTAGAAATTTCAGTATTGCTCTAATTAACATTGTAAAACCTGCATGCAAATAAGTTGCCGCATTATTTTCCAGTAACTTGCTCATGTGGTTTCTGACACTGTGTGATATAATGGACATTTTTAGCTGTTGTGAAGCTTGACATTCCTGTACTTCCTACATTTGGTATCAGTATTTAATGCACAGTGTAAGTTACAAATGGAAACTCAACTTACTGGTTCTCCTCGAAGACTTTGACTCTCTCACAGCCCTCTGGAGGCTCTCGCTTGAACATGTAGCTGTTGTTGGGTTTTGGAGAGGAGGCATATTTTGGAAGGGGGGAGTAGGGCCCGAGGTCTATGGATACAAAAGAAGCCCAGAGTCGCTGTGAACACTGTGAACATTTAATCACTGTTAAAAAAAAACCCTGTACAGTATTGTTAAAACATCTTGGACAACTACACAAATAATGTATTGTTTTTTAGCAAGCAAAGTTAGCTTTCAGCATTTTTAAAGTCTTTCTACACTTTTTTAATGTGTTGAAAGACTAGCAAATTTACCAATAAAATAAATGTATACAAATAAGAGAGCAGTAAAAAAAGAAAGATTGTTTTATTTGTAAAAAGCATTTTGTGAGCTGGTGAGGGGAACTGAGAGTTCCAGATTCCTCCATGTGTTCCTCCAGCTGTTGTTTGGATATGTGAAAGTCCATCTGCAGCTGCTGATTTGATTTAATGATGGACTGATTGGGGCGAACCAGGTTTCAGATGGAAACTACAAGTAATACTGGACTTCCACAAGGAGCACATTGATATAACATACATCTAATTACTATTTAGAGTTATTATAATGTTATTCTTTTCAGTATAATTTGGTAAATTCTCATGTGGAAAAAACTAAATGCTCATTGCCCGTGACTATGACTTTTGCACAGTACTAAATCTCGAGATAAGTTGCTTTACAGGCTCCCAACTTTAAGTTTAAGTTAATGTAACAATATTTTCCTACAAGTAATTTGGACCCTTTTCATTGATGAATTCAACATGAAATTTGGACGCAGTGTAAATGCCAGCAACAATATAGTAGTTCTATTTTTTTCCATTGTACGTATATTACCATGCTAAAAGATGTATTTCTCATTTGCAGATATCTATGGTGTGTGTGTGTGTCTCACCTCTTTCCCTGCTCTCACTGAGTGTGTCGTCGTTGGGTAGTGGGCTGTTCCCCACTGTGTCGTTCAGAATGCTAAGGTACGAAGGTGACACTGAGTCGGCCCGGCTGCTGCTGTTGCTACGGTTAGTGCCTAGGCCTCCACCTGAGGGGGTCTGGGTGTCGATGCTGCGGGTGCTGCTGCTCCGCTGGGGGAGGGGCGGGGGGGCACGGTGCCCATCTGGTACATCTTGCGGCTAGGACACGCATATGCAGACACACTTATGACATACTAGCGATGTGCTTTATATACAACAGACAATAATACAGACCACAATATTCCCTGTTCTCGTTTATCAATTTTTCAGTTACCGTCAGGACCGGTTGAGCATACTGGGTGTAGTGAAAGATGCTAATCGAGGAAAATGCAAGAGAACCTTTTAGTTTTGGTGCGGGATGCTTCAGCATCAAATTAGTTTAACAGCTATAGGGTGTAGTTTAGTGTTGCACAACCTGCACAGCATGACGGCCCTCTCTACTTGGATATGTTGCAAACTTGGTTGGTGAATCGTTTAAGGGGGTCCCAACGACTGATTTGAGAATCACTGCTCTAGTGAACACAACCATGTAACAAGGGCTGGGTATCAAAGTTCTGTACTTTCCAATACCACGTTTTAAGATATTGTCATGTTGACATCATCCATTAGCCATTACTAATGCTTTTTCCAAAGTCTGGCTTTCTAAACAAAAGAAATGTTATTCATTAAGCCACACCTACTTTTGATCTGTAATTTAAAAAAAATGGCTGCTAAAAAAAAAATCATTAAGGAATCAGTATCAAAGTCAAATTTTGGGGGTTGCTATTAGTAACAAAAAAAATGGTTTAAACGAGTTAAAGGAGACAAATGATTTGCCAATGATTTGCTAGATAAGATTTAGCCTTAAGTACTCACAATGATGACCTCGTCTCGCTCTGTGGTGTCTCGTATGATGATTCGCTCAATCTCCTGGTTGAGGCCTTCTATGCTGTTCCGGAAGCGAGGGGGTGTGGACTTCGAGATGGGGATGGGGATCAGGATGGTTTTAGGCATCTGAGACTGGACGAGGGGAAAGAAGACACAAATAGATGGATAAATCAAATGATGAATCCAACCAAAACATCCGCACAGAATCCACCTCAGCAAGTCCAGGCTAATAGACGGGGTCTGTGATTCCTTTGCTTGTAGCTACATTAGCCTCATTGGAAAATTGTTTAATGTGCCACTTATTTTCATTTTATTCTGAGTCTGACCCCCTTAAATAGTCATTTATTCTCTTTCCCTTCTCCTAGTACTGGTTCATTTGTCCCGACCCTCTCCACCCAGCCCTTTAAGGAGAGCATGACAGTTTGTAATTACTGAGGCCTGATATTTACAATGCAAACCCAAAGGCTCCTGCTGCAAATCAGAGCTGGGACCCATACAGAAGGCATGGAAATTAAAATGTCACTCTATCTCTGTCACACCACAGAACAAATGATTGTTCCTCAGTGATTTAAGTGCTGTCCAAAATG
Organism: Rhabdalestes septentrionalis; assembly: GCA_037832545.1. Classification (NCBI taxonomy): domain Eukaryota; kingdom Metazoa; phylum Chordata; class Actinopteri; order Characiformes; family Alestidae; genus Rhabdalestes; species Rhabdalestes septentrionalis. Next base: position 2,923,329 of record JBBMFX010000101.1, on the reverse strand, counting down.
GACATGTTGGTAAAACATTTAAAACAAAGTGAAAAAAGAATGCATAGTTAAAATATAATTAAAGATTGTGAATAAAGAGGTACTTGGTTCAAGTTTGTGCAGTCAGTCCACCCTCAACTTCCCGCTGGTGTATACCTGTCCTTTGTGTTGGTTATAATTATTATTATTACTATGGTTATTAATTCCGAAATGAATTGGGAGAGAACATATAGAACCATTTTTTAAATTAATTTACCCCTCTAAAGTTTTTTTCTGGACAGTTAAAGGCTAGTTACAGGTGATGAATATACAATTATGATGAAGCTGACATGTGTGATGCTGATCAGTAACCAGCAAGCGTTTTAACAGTACTGATGAAAGTGTATTTGCCTCCTATCTTGTCACAGTACTCAGAACAGGCCCAGAACACATTTGTTTTCAAGTTTTATTTGTAATATAATTCTTTTTATAGCTGTGATTTGGCTCCTCATATCCTCTTGCAGTTTTTGAAAAATAAAAAGCCAAAATGATCTTTAATAAGCCCTTCAGTGTGCGCGCACACAGCTAATCAATCGGGTAATTAGGGGCGGAGAATTGATTGTTTAAAAAATCAATTTTTGTGGCTGAGTCCCCTCTGTAATATATGGTGAGAGATGACTGTTTAGTCCTTCAAAATGTGTGTCGGTGAAAGAGTCGTCCTGGCAGAGGGGGCCAGAAAGGGGGAAAAAATGCAGAAACAAAAATGCAGAGAAAAATACAGAGCAAAACACAGCAGACTCATAAATGGACTCAGGTCAGTTATAAGACACGTATCTCACAGTTTGCTGTGGTGCAATTAAAAATAATTAGCCTGTGAATGTGGCTATTTACTTTTTCGGCCGTCCCTAACCATAAAAATCCCCCCACCCCCCCACCCCCAGCATTAAAACGACAGCCTCTGAATCAGAGGATCATGTTTTCAGTCCATTGTGTGAGAATATTTCACAATATTTTGCCCATAAAACCAATGTTTGTGTGTCTCCATGCACTGGTGTTATAGCAACCATGCAATCGCACTTCACATTTGTTTGTGGCAAAGCATCCAGTTGACTAAGCTGACCTTGTCTGTGTGAGTTATGAGGTCTAGCCTGTTTATTAGTTTACAGCACAACATATACTGAATCAAACACAAGGCATGCATACACATGCAGCTGTTCTCTCTGTGGGACTTGTGGAATGACGGATGTGATGACGCCTACTGAGATATTCCAGCCTATTAAAAACCAGGCTGCTGTCCCGTGGGTACCCGCCTCTCTTTCAGCTCAAGGAGTCTCGTAACTGGGACAATTTCATGGAAAAGTGGGGCGCTCCCCAAGTCTCCAGACATCAGGCCTACTTCAGTCTGCCAGGTTCCAAGAGGTCAGGTTATGGGGGTACTAATCCAGTCTCTCTATCTCTCTCTCTCTCTCTCTCTTTCACTCATACACACACTGCCTTGTAATTGGATGGTGGAGATGATGCTTACCTGTGATTGGATAATAGCATGGTTGCCATTAAAAGGCGATTTGCGGTCTTTGTCCCGGCGGTGGCGACTGCTGCGTTTGCTGCGCTGGAGCTGCTGCCGCAGTTTTGCAATCTGAGTACAGCAAAAAAAGCATGGATAATGAAGAGCAGGAGAAAAATGGAGCAGCAGAATGAAGGTCAAATATATTTTTCTGCGGTTTTTGGAAGCTAAATTCTATCAGGCTACCTACAAAGAGGAAAGCACCTAATGTATGCGGTTAAACGGCTGCATCATATGTCCAAAAATGTTTTTTTGATGCTCAATATGACTAATAAAAAAACATTCAGATGTAACATATAAAATTACTGATTATCAATATGAAATGTTGAATACCTTTAATTATAAAAATTTTGTCCTCACATGCCTTCAATCTATTGTCATCCCTTATTGCACACTGAAGTGCTGGTTTACAACATTGCTTTTCAGATCAATTAAAAGGAGCAGGCTCTTAAACAAAACAGCATTACTATTTTAGCTAATATACCTCAACCATGCACTGAAAAAAATGTCTGATTACAATAGTTAATATTTTGGCTGCCTCATTTACCTCTTTGAGCTGGTCTGTGCTGCCACAGGATGCTGAGCGCTTATGGGAGCCTCTCCTCCGCTCATCTACCCAGGCCCTGGGGGTCTAGGAGTGAGAGAGAGAGCAAAAGTTAAACTGGAATAGTATTCTAAGATCTGTATGTTCCCCTTAGGGTGCACAGACAAAAGAGCTTGGCCAGACATAAAGGTAAAAGCAGTATCATAAACACATCCCACTGTTACATACCTGGGTGGCTTTGTCCCTCATTGAGAGGGTGGGGTGGGCGGAGCTCACGTGTAGCTGCCAGTTCCCTGACGGGAGTGAATCCAGGTGAGGTTGTGGCCTCAGATTTCAGCTGGATGCAGGGCTATAATACGTTATGGCTAATGCTAAAATAAAAAAAGAGAGAGAGGAGAGACAGAAAACATGAGTTCTTCACTGATTACACCTTAGCAATGGTCTGCAGAATATATTTACAGTGGGCAATTGGGCTGTACTATGACAAGAAAGTTACAGACAGTCAAATCCCCACAACCACTTTTTATTTATAAAGATCTTATAATAGCTCCAGTCACTATCCACTGGTAGTCGAGTAATCTACTGATTATTTCATTACTCAAGTAGTTGCTTTGTTCTATTAAACACTTTATAACCAAACAAAATTCTGAATTAAAAAAATTACTGATTGCTGGTTTAAACCAAAACTAAAAAAATAAAACTAGCAAAAATAATATAGAGATTTTGCTTTAAAGGTAAGTGATTCTCCTGAATCTGACAACAAAACCGAGGGATGTTGAGCTGTCCAGTGATGTGACTGCAGCTGTTTAGAGAGATGTGGTGTCGGTTTCACGTGACCCTGTGTACACTTGCGAAGATTGAACCTCCCAATAGAGGTCTGTGTTGGACTGATTAACTATTCAGAGTATAGGGTTGGCCAAAAATACCAGACACATTTTAAATGCTATAATATCTTGGCTTATATAAATTAAATAAGGAACCAGATTTATTTGTTGTCTATCTGACATACGGGAATTTATAATACATAAGATATATTATGTGGGCACGACTCTGGCAGCAAATTAAAGATGTCTTTTAAATGAGGGTAGATTGCGCAAACCATCCATCCATTTTCTACCCTTTTATCCCGCACGCAGGGTTGGGTGGGGGTGGTGTACACCCTGGACGGTTGCCAGCAGGTCACAGGGCCACATACAGAGACAGACAACCATTCACACTCACATTTACACCTAGGGGCAATATAGCGTGCTCAATCAATCTATCCCCAATGCAAGAACGTTTTTGGTGGTGGGAATAAACCGGAGCTCCCGGAAGAAACCCACACGGTCACAGGGAGAACATGCAAACTCCACACAGAAGACCCTGCGCCCAACCCGGGAGTTGAACCCAGGACCTTCTTGCTGTGAGGAAACAGTGCTTATCCCTGTGCCACCTTGCAACCAAAAATACAACCAACAGTTTTTGTAACTTGGCAACAGATCAGATTTTTTAAATATTTAACATCTCAGTAGAAACATTTCACAGTCAAAATAAGCAAATTATAGGGAAACACTGACGTTTGCGTTCCAACTTCAGTCAGTGCCCAGTGCGCACATTGTGCCGCCTGGCGTCCCAGAGATTCCCGCACAAACATCCGCAGCTTAGGTCACCTACCACATATGTTATTCCCCACATAAAAACAAACTGTAAAATGTATTCAAAGCAAATGTATACTTTGCGGAAGTCCAGAGAACATGTTTTTGGCTGATGGGGTGTAGGTGGCATTCTCAAAAATATTTGGATATGTGGACAAATGATTTGCAGACAATTATACAGATAGGTGTAGAGCTGGCGGTGGGGCAGTGCTGGTGGTGAGCACATTTTCTAAAATATTGAAAAATGGTGGGTGTTTTTACAGTAATGGCAAATGACCTCTCCCTTGATATCTCATAATACCACAGCATGGCAGTGATGTGGATAATATAATTATTTACATCAATGACTTTTATTTCAGTAATCAGTTCTAATCAAATAATTGTGACAGCCCTTATTTTATATATTGTGCTTTTTTACTGAATATATTGCCATTTTTAATGTTGAACATCAACATTAAAGCAAGGGTTCACCAAACCACAAGCGCTACTCTGCAAAGGCATTATTTACTTTAAGCAAAAGGGCATAGGTGCTCTCAGTCAAACATCTGAGCAGATCCCACTCTATATGGAGCTGATTGTTGCTCTAATTTGCTCTCTGAGGTCACTTTGCATCAGTTGTTCAAGTACACTTTGTCTATGGCGAATGAAAGGCAGCCTTTGTTTAGGGGTGACACATGACAGATCACTAGACGTAGGGTGGTGAATGCTACGTAAAATCATGCTGAACTAAATAAACTGTTGAATGAATGTATTGAATTATCAATTTATCTCACATTTCCATCACTCAAATACAGCAGAGTCGGCATAAACTGACTTTGCTATCCAATATAAAAAATACAATTACAGCCTTTGAGAGCACAAACGTCACTGTGGTCGCTGTGGTGAGATGGTGAAGGACGCATCTTCTGTCACATTGACTCCACACACTCTCTGTCCTGGCCTTTAATTTTCTTTTTTCAATTTATAAATTTGAGAAATGGTAGAAATAGACATATTTTGCATGAGAAAATGAATAAAACACACATTCAATAAAAACAGTTGGGCCCTAAATCCTACAATGTCAATCTGTTTACTACCTATTGCTTTACAGACATAAAATATAGGACAAACAATTAATTTACAAAATATTTTCATTGTTGGTCCCTTGGAGGACACAAATATACACTATATCTCTGACAGTGTATGATGAGAATGAGGATGATGGTGATTATGGTGATGATTTTAATGATTATGATTGTAATGATGATAATGCTGTCAAAGACATGACAAGCCTTTTTTGTGGGGATTTGGACACATTAAATTAACAAAAAAGGGAAATAAATAAATGTTGAGCATATAAAGGTCAACTACATTGCCTACTTTATTGTTTCAGTTACATTTAGAAAAAACAAACATGCAAATGTATGTATAAAAAACTGTCATGAAGTCTAATGGTCTGAACCTTAATAACACTATTACATCTTTAAATAAATATTTAAAATAATAAGCAAAATTACTGTTTCACATTCTAAGCATATTTGCATAAGTGATTTTATTGTTGTATTAAAAATACATTGTTTATTTTGATATTAAAATCATCAGGGGACATTTGTCCCAAATATTTGGTTCATTAGAGGTCATTCAGTGTCATGAGATCAATATGCCATTTTGAAATAATTTAAAAACTGATCTGTTACATCATCAAAAGAACCATTGAAGAACCCAGAGTTGACAAATCAAGGTGAATTTATGCCTCATGAATATTAGATATTTTCATCTTTTCATCATAATGTAACACGTAATAGTCATTGAGTGAAATTTCAAAAAACACTTCTGAAGTTAGATTTTCATCTAAACTAATGTATTTTTTAAATAACAGTGGCTTACTGTTTGTATATGTTTAAGTATAAAAATGTATGTCGGTGTAATGGCATTGCCATTCAGTGTAATCAGTTCAGCCCTTTAATAATACTAATAAATAATCATCATCATCATCATCATCATCATAACCATAATAATTTTGACAATAAAATGTAAGATGATGTTATAATAATCATCATTATTATCATTTTAATGAGTGTATAGCAGTGAAGCTGCCAAACAGGATGTAATGTTGAGCTGCGACTGATGTTACTGAGGTACAGTTGAGCTGTGACTGATGTTCCTGAGGTAATGTTTAGCTGTGACTGATGTTCCTGAGGTACATTTAAGCTGTGACTGATGTTACTGAGGTAAAGTTGAGCTGTAACTGATGTTCCTGAGGTAATGTTTAGCTGTGACTGATGTTCCTGAAGTAAAGTTGAGCTGTAACTGATGTTTCTGAGGTACATTTAAGCTGTGACTGATGTTACTGAGGTAAAGTTGAGCTGTGACTGATGTTACTGAGGTAAAGTTGAGCTGTGACTGATGTCCTTGAGGTAAAGCTGAGCTGTGACTGATGTTACTGAGGTAACGTTGAGCTGTGACTGATGTTCCTGAGGTAAAGTTGAGCTGTGACTGATGTTCCTGAGGTAAAGTTGAGCTGTGACTG
>JBBMFX010000101.1:2848153-2896869 GCA_037832545.1 Rhabdalestes septentrionalis | reverse complement strand
AACCATTTATTAAAAATGTTACAAAAAACCACATGATTTCAAAGGGTGTCCTAATTTTTTCACATGACTGTAGTTGTCATTCAGAGGGATTTGATGCAAAATGGCAATGGCAGTGATGGGTAACAGGGGTAGTTATGTCTCAGTTATATTCAGTATATTATTTTTTAGTAATTACAAATGGTCAGTTAACTACATTTATCGTGTGTATTTTATATGTGTTGTAGATAATGGTAAAACCTTTGGTAGATCTGAAAAAATCTCTTTTTTGCATTGCATTTCCTTTTCCCCATTAATGAACTTAAATAAATATGTTTTAGTCTAAACTGTTACTAAAAAGCTAAAAGACTGTCTCAGGCATCAGGCAACATGTCTGTGAACTTTTTGTGCTAATTGCTTTTAGAGGTAATAAATGCTTCAGATGCCTGGTTCCTGTCAGCATCAGTTTGAACAATTCTGACTTGGTAAATCAAACTGACAGTTGAATTGTATTAAAGGTTTGAACAATTGATGACGCACTCTCTCTTCCTCCGTCGCAGCACACTGCATTCCCCTCAGATGTGAAGGACTTGACCAAGCGGATCCGGACAGTGCTCATGGCCACAGAGCAGATGAAGGAGCACGAGAAGGACCCTGAGATGCTGGTGGACCTGCAGTACAGTCTGGCTAAATCCTACACCAGCACACCTGAACTGCGCAAGACCTGGCTGGACAGCATGGCCAAAATCCACGTCAAGAATGGAGACCTGTCTGAGGTCAGTATGAACAATACTGAGGTCACACATGTTCATGACCAAGACTTCAACATTTAAGTAGTGTTGCATTGATGTATCATATACTAACGGATGAAGAGATATATGTGCACAGGAATGACTAATATGTATATGTGACTGATAATAAAGCTTGGAAAATGTGTCTGAATCCAGCAGAATCAGATTATTAATGTTGGATTGGTTGCATTCAGAATGTATTTCTTGCTTGAGCTTGGTTCAAGGTTACTTTTTTTGTCATCGGCAGCTGTGTACATGTACAAAGTGAGATGAGGCGTTTCTCCATGGACCGCGGTGCAACATATAATAACAAACAACTGAGTGCAGGTTACAACAAACAGAGGGCGAGAGACAGACAATAAATAGACAGTAAATGTGGACAGTACTTTAATGTAATTGCAATGTATTGCATTACAGGTCTGATTCCTGCACAGGCGTCAGTTAGCAGCACTACACAGGGTTCCAGGGACAGAAGCTTGGGTTTAGATTTCACTTTTTCATCCTCCACACTTTGCTTACAATTCCAGTGACTCTAGAGAGTCAGATTAAAACGACTTTTTTGTTTTTAAACTGACACTCTAGAGTCAATGGTGTTGTGAGGAAAAACGTCTAAAATCCTTTCTTGTTCAAATGTGTTAAATGTTTAATTTGTCAAAGTTATATTGAGCTTAATTTTGGAAATCTAATAATAAACTTTCTGATAGTGTAGCTAGGTCATTTTAACTGGCAATGTAGTTAGGAATTATTTGGGTTTGGACTGGGTTCAGACAGAAGTTTGTTTGATGACTGGTGAGTTTGGATCCAGATTTAAGTTTTACAGTTTAAGTGTTTAAGTGAATGGAAGTTAATGTTGTTCTTAAATATTCCATTTCCCATTCAGGCGGCAATGTGCTATGTGCATGTAGCAGCTTTGGTGGCAGAATACCTGAAAAGAAAAGGTGAGCTAACCCTATGTGAACCAAGTGGACCACAAGAGGGCGCTGTACATACACATGGATGCATACAGACTGTCACACACCACAAGGCAACCCATGCACCACCTTTAACTTAACTCATATATAAGCGGTCATTTTGTTTTTGTTTTCAGCTTATACCTTAAACAATGTTGTTCAAAAATGAACACAATCTTGATATCTGATGTTAATCATGGGTTAATATGCAGTTGCGGTCAATTGTTTTACGGTAAAGGTATTTATGTATATGCTGTTGGTTTATAAACAATTTAAGATTTATGACACAGGTGGTTTACATATGCTGTAATATGCTCATAAACATGTATAAAGGTCATTTCCATACAGCAATATGGAATTTAGTAAATTCCTCTGATAACAACTTTTAACTTGTCTAATAGATGATATCCCGGGTCACGCACAATCTCTCACAATATGACTGCTTTACAGCTGGGGTCATAAATGACATATGGATAAAGAGTCTCCTCAAGTCCCGATCTCTCAACTATATGATGGAATCTGTGTGTGTGAGTGGGTGTTCGTATGTGTCTGTGCGTGCATGTGCAAGGAGTAAAGGTTTTCAAGGAGTAATTGGATTTTCAATGTAACAATTATATATTTTGGACAGAAGAAATAATAGTATCATGCCAAAATATCATGCAGAAATGAGGCCGCTCTGAGATTACAGTGATCTTATGCCAGGGGCACCAGAAGCATTTTTAAAATTGTGGGGCGCCTCTATCTACTTCTCGTCCAGTGGGGGGGGTGTTGTGTGTGCTTGTGTGCACGCGCTATGTCTCAGTCACTGTCTGGGGTGGGAGTGGGTGTGTTGGGGGTGTCGTTGTTGTGCATACAGCTCTACGTCTCACCTGTTGTCCATTGGGGGGGTTTGGGTGTGTGCATGCACATCTCGGCTTTTGTCCGGGAAACAACCCCCCCACATGCACACACACTCACACACACACACACACACAAACACCAGCCCCCACCTCCACCAGCTTTGTTTCTGACCCCTATAATTCACATAATATGCTACAATTTAAATCCATACTATAATCTCGAATGTATCTGTTTGTATCCTGTTGATCCTTATAATCTGAAATTCGGCTAACTTTTAATAAAAGAATTATTTATCACATATCTTTTAGCCACATTTAATGAAAGTCTGTTTGTTTGCATATCTAGCCCTTATAAGAAATTGCTTATTAAATCTGAATCCAATGATGTAGTCTTCAGTAATATCTTCATTGTAAGACTAGTACTGATCATCTTCAGATCCTCCTTACATTACTAGTCCTGTTCTTTCTCCATCCCAGGAATGTTCCGGCAGGGCTGCTCAACGTTCCGTGTCATCACTCCCAACATCGACGAGGAGGCAGCCATGATGGAAGATGTGGGCATGCAGGATGTGCACTTTAATGAGGTCAGCTCCACCCATGACCCCTTCAGCCACACACTCGGGCCTCTGGCTTTCACAATAAATGTTCTAATGAAACCTGCCAAATATAATTGACTCCACGAAAGGATCAATAAATACAATTTTATTATAGGAAATGTTCCCTGAGGATTCTTATCTTATCACAATGAGTATCAGTAGCTCTTAATCACGTTCTTCTCTGATGATGAAGAACGGCAAAGGGATGAGTGTGGAGTTTTATTCCATTCAGATAATGTTACAGGTAGCCTTGAGCATTATCTTATCGTAGTAATAAATTTGCCGTTGCAATTTCATTTTTTTCAAAAAATTTATAGAATCATAATTGGTTTGAAAATACACTCATGAGTTTTATAACATGCTCCCAAGAAAGAAATACATCAAGGGAGAACTGACTTTGTTTTTAATCAGCTTTTTTTGTTACGTCTGTCCAGCACTTCTTAGTCATCACATGTCTAATGGTTTGTACCGTATATCACGTGATCTGAGGTTATTACCCCCAAGGAGCTTCCATATGGACGAGCTTGCTTAGCACAACCAGCTCACTACGCAACTGGAAAAAAAAGCTTTGGAGAAACTGCAATTAACTCTAAGCTTTTCACCAAATGACAGTTGACACACAAACTCAGCTGGGATGTTAAAGCCAGCTGTAGGGCACTACTGTAATAAAAGTTGCAAAACTGTTCTGAATCTGTACTTTAACAAATCTGACTACATGAATTAAAACACTGATACTGATTTTATAATGTGTTAAAAAAAATTGAAATATGTATGGATGAAAATGAAACTAAATGTGTAAATGACATGTTTTCAGGAAGTACTGATGGAGTTGCTGGAAGAGTGTGCTAATGGTTTATGGAAGGCTGAACGTTATGAACTCATCTCGGACATTTACAGACTCATTATCCCCATCTACGAGCAACGTAGAGACTTTGAGGTTCACACATTTACACTGTCTATATGTCCCTGTGGTAAAAAAAAAAACGCAAATAGAAATTGACTAAATTACACTTCAGTCACATGTCTCATCTTTATTTTTCCCATATGTAGAAACTGGCTCACTTGTATGACACATTACATCGAGCCTACACTAAGGTCATGGAGGTGATGCATTCTGGGAAAAGGCTGCTTGGCACATTCTTTCGAGTGGCATTTTTTGGTCAGGTAGGGCATCTCAGAGTCCAGCATTATGGTTACTAACAGTGTGATGGTGCAAGAAAGGGTCTGTTTCTTTACCAAGGTTAATGACTTCAATAAAATGCGTAGTAGACCTAACTGGCCCCGACATACAAAAGAACTGAACTGCTCATATGAATAATTATTGTCCTGTGTCTTGCATGTTGGCTGCTAAAAGCTTGTGTGTGGTTTAAAATGTATAAGAGTGCTCTCCTCTGTGCTATGTGGGTTTGGGTTAATCAGATCTTCTCTGCTCTCTCTTCTTCCCAAAGGCTGCGGTAAGTGGTGCTGCAAAATGTATTGTGTGTGTGTGTGTGTGTGTTTGTTTGTGTGTGTTTTTGTGTGTATGTATGTTTGATCCCTGTCTTTACTAACTCATTTTCAAACCCAATTTTACTCATGGGCCATAGCATTGAACAGTCAACAGCATGCTTTCTTCTAAAGAGAAGAGGTCTTCTCTTTGAGCCAACAGCTCTCACTCTTCATCAAACAAATACAACATAAATTTTAAAAGTTGTTTCATCTGCTTCTTATGCTCCCATTTGTCCTGTCATCTCAGCTATCACATTAAAATGGAAACTTTCTTCAGTGAGCCCTTCAGCATGTGCTTTGGCTATTAGGCTTACAGAGTCAGTAATGGGTTTATGACCCATGGAACCACTTTGCTACAGTCAGATGATGGGGGAGAAGTTCCATATTGTAAAAGTTAAGTGCCAGCTAAGTGCTCTTTTCACTCCCCAGTGTTTAATGCTTCTGAAAGCTACAATACAAGTTGTTGACTGACAACTTTAGATGTGGACATAAAAAAATATGTGAAGAAGTACCAGGTCGAGGTAACCCTAAATACACAAAAACAGTATGTGAATTAGACGTGCAAAAGAATATACGGTTTGAAACACTGAGTACTGGAGGTGCTTCATATCATTACTGATTTCCATTTTGTTGTTTCATTAGTTGAATGGTAGTTATTCATCGGTTTGCTTTTCCATGTTCCACAACAATTGCAAAATCCATTTTCAACCTAATAAGAACTTTTTTAAACTCCTACAGTGCACACAGCAAGGCAGATGTATTTTTATTTTGATTAGAAACATTAAAAGCACAAGGAAGCTGAACAGGATGTTCCAGAATGTGAATATTTAAGGCAGGGAAAGCCATTATTAATGGAAAGACAAAAACACTGAGATATTAAGATAAATATCAATAATACCAATAAAGATGAAAAATAGAGAAAAAGGTGGAATATGTACAGCCAGGTAGAAGCAGCTGGGAACAGTAAATACAGGTTAGGGATACAAAGTACACAAAGGTTAGATCAGTTTCTAGGGGGTGGAGTCAGACAGGGCAGGGTCATAGCCAGGTCAGAGAAACCAGCAAATATTTGCTTCAAGATGCTACATACAGTGGGAATAATAACTATTTGATCTCCTGCAGACTTACAAAAAATGAACCGTCTCTATCTTGTCAGGTAGTTTCATTTTTGTGGAGAAAGACAGAATATCAAGAAATAAAAAGTTACAAATTGATTTGCATTTGGTGTGATTATTTGCAAAATGGATAAAATATAAAATGACCATCAATCACCCTCAGTCTGGGGCTCCATGCAGTATCATGCCTCATGGGGTGACGATCATGAGAAAGATGAAGGATCGGGCCAGAACTGCCCGGGAGGAGCTTGTTTATGATCTGAAGGAAAGTTGGAACCACATTCACTAAGATCACCATTGGTAACACAATTGATCATAATGTATCTTCCATGTAGATCTTCCAGCTTGACAATGACCCAAAACATACTTCCGAGGTAGCAAAGGAGTGGCTATAGAAGAAGCACGTTAAGGTCCTAGAGTGACCTAGCCAGTCTCCAGACGTCTGTCTTATAGATAATCTGTGGAGGAGCTGAAGCTTCGAGTTGCCAAACAGCAGCCAAGAAAGCTAAAGGATTTAGAAAGTTTCTGTAAAGAGGAGTGGGACAAAATCCCTCCTGAGATGTGTGCAAACCTGTACTAAGTCATGTTTTGCGCAGGTATCAAATGCTTATTTCCCAGTGAAATACAAATCAATGTATAACTTTTATGAAACATGTTTTTTTCATGATTTTTGGTTGATATTCTGCTTCATAAATTACGGACTGTTCTTTTTTAAGTCAGCAAACTTACACATTCAGATCAAATGATTATTTCCCCCACTCACTGTACATGTTGTATTACGTGAATGTAGAGCATTGAAACAAGGCTGGATGGAATGGACAGCAACTAATGCTAATATGCTATATTATCACCCTACCAATTACGATTACTATACTTAAATCTTCCAAATGCATACAAAATAAGCGTCTTTACATTATGTAAATTGGCATTATTTAAAATAAACACGATAAATTCGGGTTTTTGTGTGCCAGGGTTTCTCATTATGTCAAATGGATTTTGGGAGCATTCTGTAATGTTTGTCCAGTGCAATGGACAATTATTATGAATGAATGTATTTGTGGAAGGAGCATGGAGTGGACCTGACCTAAGTCAACTCAGCATTTGCCTTTTGTATTTTTTTTTGGACCGGTGTGTTACTCTCCTTAATGCATAATACACGCAAAGTATGATGATGTGAAATGGTTGTGCTTAGGGTTTCTTTGAAGATGAAGATGGAAAGGAGTACATCTATAAGGAGCCCAAATTTACCCCTCTGTCTGAGATCTCCCAACGCCTGCTCAAACTGTACTCGGACAAGTTTGGCCAGGAGAACGTCAAAATGATCCAAGACTCTGGAAGGGTAAGGATGAAGAATATGCCGTCTTTTGAAAGAAAACACATAAGCGCATCCAACATCAAATGCTCAGTATGACCTATGATCAAGTGTTCAATGTACCTTTGAAAACAAGACTGTGATAAACATTCTTTTTTTTCACCCATTCAGATATCTAGATTTGATCTTTTGTCGCACCTAGGTTAACCCTAAGGACCTGGAGGCTAAGTTTGCCTATATCCAGGTGACGCATGTGACTCCTTACTTAGAAGAGAAAGAGCTGGAAGAGAGACGCACTGACTTTGAGAAGAGCCACAACATACGCCGCTTTGTTTTCGAGACACCCTTCACTGTGTCTGGTAAAAGGCATGGTGGCGTGGACGAGCAGTGCAAACGCAGGACTGTGCTCACCAGTGAGTGGACCTGATTCTGGAACAGCTTTTTCTGTAGTCACACCCACTCAGTATCTGCCTTTGGTATCCTAATTCCAAAAAACCTGATTCGCTCTCTGCACTGCTATCGCAGTCCAACAGGAAAGAAACATTCATCAGGCTAAGTGCTATCAATTGAATACTTGGACATCCACAGCATCCCATGTTTGAAGCATTTAGCAACTAGTAAACAGGATATCCTGCTTATTTGCCAGTTTTGCTTGATGCGGGTCTCTTCCTGTTGTTGCGCCACTTTCGGGAAAACATTTTCTTGTTAAAATAGGCAGTTTATGGCAATGCGTTGTGTCATATTCCACTAGCACTATTTGACCTCATTCTGATCCTTGTGCAGTTACTGCATTGTTGAAGCCATTTCACTTTTGCCTCATGATCACCTGTTTTAATAACCACCAGTGTGACATGAACTCTCTGACAAGAAAGCGAACAGGGTTTCCTCCAAACAGGGTTTTGTAAGTGCTGATCTATGACGTAGTTTTTAATGGTTCTAAACACTTAATTCGGACTTCTTACATTTCTATGACGGCATATTATACATCAAACAAGTGTATTATGATTCTCCTAGGGAGGAGGAAAATACATATCTGTATTACCCCCTAGTGAACTTGTTTGTTGCAGTCTGGTTAATATCCATTGTCTAAACGCTGTTCCTAAAGTAGTTAGTGCTGCATTTAGGACATTTCTGTGTTCACATGAACAGTTTTTACTGGTTCACTGAAAGCACATTACACTTAGTTGTAATTTATACACTCCATTATATATAAAAAAATATCAGTTTATATCATTTGGAAAAAATAATAAAGGAGGTAAGTGCAAATGTTAAAGACAGACAGACTGCCTTAAAATAGTGAAGCTTTATGAGTCAAATAGCTTTCAATCTGACAAACCAAATTTTTTGTCAATTTTTTTTTATGAATTCAGTGTCCCTGAACCTTTGACCAGTTATCAGCCTGATACTTAATCAAAGGCTCAGCATCTTGGCAAGGCATCATAATTATATGGCCTGTATGCACTACAGCAACGCTTATCTGTGCCCTTAGATAAACTTACTGATTAGGGCCTTAAATGTGCAGATTAGGGCAGAATGCTTCTCAAAGGCTTGTTTCGCCTGGTAGCATCTTTATCTTGAAGGAATGAGCCACACCTCGTAATCAAAGTGCAAAATGTCTCACATTCTGCTTGTCTTAAAGTCTAGCAATTTAGCACCAAGTTGTGATACAACTTCTGAAATGTTACAGTCACTTTGTAAGATAAATATTCAATACACATACTTCGTTGTGTCTAGGGCTTTCGCTCTGAATTTGTACCATTAGCCTTTCCTCTAGTAGGAAGTAGCTTGAATCTTTATTGTTTTATAATCACAGATTGTACTTAAAGTTATAAGATAAGGCTCCATATATATTTCATCTATGTGATAAAAGAAGTTTCCGCATTTTAGGACACATGACTGGAAGGTTTGATGACAGTCTTTGCGTCATTGATGAACTTGAGTTCCTTCCACGGGTGCACAGAGATCTTTTTTCTGGGTCAATAATTATAGATGTAAATTAAAAATTAAAAACAAGTGCATACCTGAATCGATTAATGATTGCTATCCCAAAAGTTCTTATTCAGAGCCGCTGTGTTAGGTGCTCGTAACTTCAGGCTTCTTGTCCAAGGACTCTTACAAGTGACTGCCTCTATTTACGTCTTATGGCAAGCTCAAATCTGACACCAGTTGTTGATTCTATAACTTTCCCATTTTTCAGAAAATAATGTGTATTATTTCTTTTTAATGTACCAAATATATATTGTGCACCTCTGATTTAATCCTGTAGGCCATCCTTTCTATGGTCTGTCTGGCCGTAAATTATTATTAGGGATGCACCCAACTGATTTTTTTGGGCCGAAACCAGAAACCGAAAAACACCCCTGGCTGAAAACCAAAACCGAAATAAATTATTATTATTTTTAAATTATAATAAGATATTTATTTAGCATTCAGACAATGCACAATATAAAATAACATTTGAAATAAAATAATTTCCTTGGCCCCACTCATGAATAGCCTAAAAATAAGAAAGCTGAAATATTATACATATACATATCTACTCTCATAGAACTAGTGAATTCAATTTTAATATTCTGAGTGAAGTGCTTGAACAAATTGCATTCAGAACAAGTGCTTTAATAACTAGTGAAAGATAAACAACATTCTCTGTAGGCTTATAGCAATATAGTGTATCCAAACAAAGACTGAAATATATTAAATGTAATCACTGGAAAACTGACTTTCCTTTTAAAAAACTGTGTGAAAAAGGTGTGAACAGAATGAAATTCTACCTCTGCATTTAAACCCATTCACCACAGTGGGATTCAAACCCACAATTTCTTTATCGCAGGGCTAGCGTCCTAACTACTAGCCCACCAGCTGCGCTCGGAAAGAAAAGGCTTTATTTATATGAAAAATTAATCCAGACGTTGAGACAAACGGCTTTCTTAGAAATATAGAAATGCTCGGACACAGCAGACATCCCGACTCTAATCCAGTCTGGCGCGCGGAGGCCGTGGATGCGTCATCTGCGTCATGATTGCGTCATCATAGTTTGGGTCCAAAAGTGCATTTGTTGCCATTTTCGACCCGGAAATTTCAGTGGCCGAATTTTCAGTGCATCCCTAATAATTATACTTATACCTATTCTCTTTGTCTCTATTCTTTCCTCCAGCCACTCACTGTTTTCCGTATGTGAAGAAGCGTATAGCAGTGATGTATCAGCACCATACAGACTTGAGTCCTATAGAGGTGGCCATAGATGAGATGAGTAGTAAAGTGGCAGAGTTGAAAACTCTCTGTGCAGCCACTGATGTCGACATGATCCGCCTGCAGCTCAAACTGCAGGGCAGCATCAGTGTTCAGGTGTGTGTATTAGATAGATGTACATACATCCACCATCCATACAAACAGACAGACACTCATTTTATCATAGAATTTACAACCAAGGACAATCAGAATTTTCCTCTCTCTCTAGGTAAATGCTGGACCATTGGCTTATGCGAGAGCTTTCCTTGATGATGCTTGCGCCAAGAAGTATCCTGACAACAAAGTCAAACAGCTCAAAGAGGTCTTCAGGTACTGCTCTGGAAATTGTTGTATGTTTTTACTACATTGATGCAGTATTTTGTATTATAATGAGCATGATCACTATCATGACTATCATGTTTAGGAAATCCTTTTAGGTTTAGAAAATTCCTATTTATTTATGTACACATGTATGCTTTTGCAATTGGTGGGAGTGTGTGTAAAATGTGCATGTCACTATTGTTTTATACACTATCGAAAACACATAATTCAAAATTCCAAATAAATGTATAAAATACATTTATAAATAATACATATAAATAAGTTATACATTGGAAACTACACAACACTCTTTTTACAACTGCAATGATTAAAGTAGTGATGTTAAGAGCACGTGTGAATGTGTGAGCCTGATTTATCCCGTCAGAAACTGAATCAGGAGTGATGCGGCTGGAATACAGAGCATAGAAAAGTTGCTACACAAACACTTCAGCACTTACATATAGAGTTGTTTCTTATTTTTAACACAGCTCACACTGCAATAGTTCAAACACTGCTAAAAAATGATAAAAACTGTGAAAAGAAAAAATGGGAAATTGGTCTCTTATTTTTTTTCAATTGCTATTAATACATAAATATAGTGTAATATATATATATATATATATTTAAAATTTTTGATCTAAGTAATTATATGGTGTGCCGATTAATTAATCTAATGAATCGCGTTTAATCGCACATACATACAGATTACAAGAAGCAGATTTTACCATTTATTACTGAACACAAGCCTTTAACTTAGGCTAAAATGGTCATGACATTTTTATCACTGACTGAACCAAATCTATGAATTGGGTTACAGTATATGACAGCTGTAAGTTTTGCTAAACTACATCTCCCAGCTCTGACACGCACACACTCCGGCCACAGCGCTGAGACTCCGCCCCCTGAAGGTCTGGATGGAGAAAGCTAAATGCTACGGCTAATTCCAGCTCACGCGGCAGTGATTTGGGAAGATGACGTATTTTTGGTCTTGAATTGAAGTACCGCATGTCTGCCAACTATTGGCAGGACTTAAAGCGTTAATTGTGTTAAAAATATTAACACGTTTTTTTTCCCCTGTGATTAATTAACCTAATTAACGCGGCAAATTCCCAGCCCTAATATATCCACATATATATGTGTGTGTGTGTGTGTGTGTGTGTTTGTGTGTGTGTGTGTGTGTGTGTGTTATGAAAACAAACCTGTATAACTGTATGTCTGTGTGTATGCAGGCAGTTTGTGGAGGCATGTGGTCAGGCCCTGGAAGTGAATGAGAGACTGATAAAAGAGGATCAGCAAGAGTATCATGATGAGATGAAGGCCAGTTACAGAGACCTGACCAGAGAGCTATCACTCATCACGCATGAACAGGTACACCTACATGCACATCTGTACAAATAAGGATTGCCCCTGTGCGGTCAGTGTTTGTCTCACAGTGTAATCAATCTGTGTTTGCGTTTTAGTGTGTTGACACTCAATGACACTTGCTCTCTTTCATTTTTTTTTGCTAACCTGTGCAGATTGGATGGTAAAACCTCAGTTTTGTGTTACATAGTTTTTTTTAAATATACAATGTACAATGTAAAAGTCGTGAACCTTCTAATTTCTTCCTCAGATCTCTCCGTCCGAAAATGGAACAAAGAGCTCCCTATCTGTTTCACTGCACATCTTCAATGCAATTAGTGGCACACCCAGTGGCTCTGCCCTCCACAACCTACCCAGCTCTGCCTCCTCCGTGTGATGTTTAAACCCAGCCTTCATTCTGACCTCATCATTATCTAGGGAAATAAGCTGAGTCCACCGCTGAGCATGGACCCAAAGACCCAAGGCTGTACCATTTTTCATTTTGGTGCCCAAAGGAGGTTTTACAAGGGCCCTTAAAGTGGCCTTCTGCAGCGATGTGGACTCAGCAGAGGCCCAAAGTTCCTTGAGTTATAGGTGAGGACCAGTCAGTTGTGGATTCTGTTTGTGTCTGTCCAGTATGATATGGCCGAGACAGTGTTCAGACGTGAGTAAAAATGCATCAGTTTAGCTTGTAATGATGCTATATTATGAGTAGAGTTTCTGTAGAAAAGCAATTTAGCAAATTTAAAATAATGAGTATTGCTGACACAGCGGGTGCATCACAAGCACAGCCTGCATGTGGCATGGGTCCCAGACGCACTGTTTTAAAGTAAGCACCTTCGAGTTTTCTCACTCTATAGGCCTGCAGGTTGTTGACATCACCAAAGCCTGGATGTTGGAGCGGACAGCAGTAATCTTTAAACAACAGGACAGACAGTGAGAGATGAAAACAAGAGAGAGTAAAAATGGAATAAAATAAAGGAGAGTAGGGTAAATACACCTCTCAGGAAGACAAAACCTGAATCATGGGAATTATCCTCTTGACAGTATACTGAACATGCTGTCTTCATTTTGCCTTTTAGAGGTCTGGCCTGTTTTAGCAGCAAGCCAGGTTAAGGCCACATTACAAAAATAAAGGTCTAGTCTAAAACCAATGATCCACTTCCTTAAGAGCTCTGTTCTGTAATATTACTTGTCTATATTTGTTGCTTTTGGAGACATTCTACGTTTCTGAGAGCTCCAGTTAGAATGTCTTAGTTTAGCATTTCATTCATTATTGTTTCTCTGGGTTTGACGTACAGAAGTTACAACTGCAAGAAATAAGCTCTTTAATCGGTTCCTTCCAGCAATTATCCAGGAGATAGCAAGAGCAATAATATCTGCTTATCCATCATAAATTCTACTTTACATTGTCCCAGTTTTCTTTCATTTTCAAATTGCTTTTGTTCTACAAAATGAGTTCACTTTGCTGTTGAGTCTACCAACAGGATGTAAAGATGCCAGAACAATACAGCAATCTCAGTTAATTAGCTAAACTGTGAGGTGCCTGAATGAGACAGGTGACAACCATTCTGTATTGTTCTCTAGCTAATGGATTACTGAGTTACTTTTGTATTAAAACCTTATGCCAGACTGTTTATCTGAATCAAAGAACCTGAAATCTCCATATAAAGACTGATTTCTTAACACTGAGAATGTCTGGAGGAATGGACAGATACTCCTGAGAAAAAAACAGAATTGGGACATTCTCTAGCTCAGAGTGAAGAAGACATGAACAAGAGCTCTGATGTGAAAGATGCTGTAAGTACTTACCTATAAACTTCTTTTTGGTATATTTACAATATACCCAAAGTACACACAACATTAAAAAAAGTGTCCCAGTGCTATTCTTACCCTCTCTGTCTTTTCCTCTGCTGCTGTGTTCAGTCTGAACAGGCATGAGCAAAAGCATTGGCTGTAATGGTCTATAATACATGCTGAAGGGTCCCATAACTCCAAACCAGAAATGCATAGTGAATTAGATTTCTCTTTTTAGATGTAAGCTTGTCCCTGGCAATGTTACGAGTCTTGGTGTTTCGCTTCATATGCTTGTGATCTTAGGCAAGATATTAGCCTTAGCTATATTAGCCTAGCGACAGGCAAGCTAGCCCCTTTGAAGCCATCTGTTCTGATGGGATCTGTTTTTGTGTGTTTATTACAAATGATTGAAAGCGAAGGAGAAAGTCCTATAACACTACATTTTCTATAGATAAGGAGTGCAATATACGTCTTACCATCTGCGTTTATTTTATTAATGATCTCTTGCCAAAGAGGAAAGGCGAGCTGAGGAGACCGACTCAACGATTTTTATACCTGTGTCCTATTTTGTTTATTGTCCATGTAAATTGTTTTGTATCTCGGGAAATCTGGGGGTATTTTTATTTAATGGAAGTTTTGAATTTGTGTATGTAATATATTAATGTCCTACAGGTCTTCTCTTTGTAATGAAATAAAAGGATTGTCCTACAACACTTTCAGTTGTCTTGCTTAATAATGTGTCTCTCATTTGACTGCATTTAGCATCTGGGGCATTTAATGCCTTCATTTACTGTCCTCTCAGTCTAAGAGCACATATTAGCTCTTTCTGCTCTTCCTCTACTTTGAACTAATCTCTAATGACTAATCCCTAGTGTCTCACTGATCCCAGCATAAAAGTATTCAGGCCCTTATAAGAGTTCTTGCTAATTATTGTCATCCAAAGAAGGAAGAGAGACATCCAGAGCTTCGAGTGTCATGCGACACTCTTGTTTTTTTAGTTTGTGCTGAAAGAGAGTTGCTGACTCCGCTCCCCCATCACTCACATGCCCCCAATGATGCCAAACAATCCCCGTCACTGCACACACACACAGGCCCACCAGTGCCCGCTGTCACTGGTTTAGTAAGCTTGGTGTAGGGACTCTCAGTTATCGAGTCGGGAATCACCTCCAACCATGATTCTAATGTGAGTGTTATTTTGCAGGGCTTTTAAGAACACTTGATTATTCATTACAGATTAATGACACCAGTGAGTAAGCAGGCTGTATTTATTTAAGAAAAAAATTCATAGGTGGCATGTTTTTATTTATTTGTTTTGGAATTTCATTATTTGTTGTTTATAATCCAGCATAGACATTGCTATTGCAAATTATTACTTAAAAGTACTGTAAATGTATATGTAAATAGTAAGAGTAAATGATTTATTGAAACATTCCATGGATAAATGCATTTGAGTTCCTTTGTTTGTGTGTGTGCTATCTCAAAATATTTCGGAGTTGTTTTCTAAATCCTCACAATAACCTGTACGAACAAACTAAAGCATAAGTAATAAGTAACAAAATTTGTGTCCTGACAATATCACTGTATTTTCTGCCAGATTACATCAGACATTAATATTCATTACATATTAGGCAGCAAGTGGACAGTCTGTTCTTGAAGCCTAAGGATCTGATGGTGGTAGTAGCCTAGTGAATTAAACACTTAAATGTGAAGCCAATGACCACAAAGTCACAGGTTTGAATCCCAACTTCGTACCCTGTGCAAGACACCATTCAGTTGCTCCAGGGTTACTTTCCCCTGTAAGTAATGACTGTAAGTTGCCCTGGATAAGAGCATCTGCAAAACAGCATGTGTTGCCTGGTAGTTCCAGAATGCAGTGTTCAATACCAACTTAAAGCAGTACCATTTGGGAAGAAATTAATTAATAAATTGCTCAGAAATCAATTACTAAAGATTTTATTGACAGACAAGTTTCCATAGCTTTCAGGGGACAAATCTGGTGGCTTATTATAATCTTCTTTTTCATTTTACATGCTAAGTGAATGTGAATATTCTGAGGGGAAATGAATTGTGCCTTTTTTTGTGGAGAACTTTCTGAATATTTTACATTACACGCGATTTTCACTTGAATTATATTCGTGGTTAATGAGCTTAATACACAATATGGACAAAAATATTGGGACATTTACGACATTTAGCAGACACTCTTATCCAGAGTGACTTACATAGTCCACATCTGTTCCTCCGACCTGTATAATTAATGCTATACTTAAATTAGCATCTACTATTGAACTAAGTTACTGCAGGCTAAGTATATCTAAACAACCCCTGTCAAAGAAAAGTCAGATGTTAAGGCAAACTTAGGTCAAAATGGAAAAGAAGTAAACAAGCAGAAACAAGAGGCATAGTTAGTCACCAAGGTATTCCTTGAAGAGGAGGCTCTTCAGACAACACGAAGTCAGCGAGGGAGTCCGCAGATCTGAAGAGTGGCTTCATTCTACTACTGTGGAGGAGAGGAGTCTTTACGCATGTCTTCCCCTTCTTTGAGCAAAGGATGTTCAAGAGGAGCAGTGCATGAAGCCCTGATGTTGTTGAGAATGTATCTGCTTGTTCTTGCAATGTGCTCAAACTATGGCGGGAAAGACATCTTGGCATAACCCCAAGGTTTCTTACCTTCTTTGAAGGGAGAATAACTGGGTTCACAACAGAAACAGCGAGATCGTAGCTTGGATAAGGACTCGCTTCGATGAAGAGTTGGCTTGCTGGGATTCAGCTTGAGGTGGTGGGCAGCAATCCAAGAAGAGTCTGTGATGCAGTTGAGACATGGTTGTAAATGGATGCGAGAATAAGTTGCATGTCATTATCATAAAATATTTAGGAAAAACCATGTGTGTTTATTAAATCACCAAGGGAACTAGTATACAGAGGAAAGAGAAGCAGTCCAAGGGCCAAGCCCTGTGGAACACCAGTGGATAACCTTCGTGGATTATACTGGGAACATTGCCATACTACCTGGTACCACCAGTCATCAAAGTAGGATGCAAACCATTGCCAGGCTGTGCCCGAGATTTCAAGATTGGAGAGAGTACCTGGGATGATCTGATGGTTGATGTTGTCAAAGGCTGCAGAAAGCTCAAAAAAGAATCAGAGCATAAGACATGTTGGCAGATCTAGCCACAGGAAGTTCTTCTGAGACAGTAAGGACCTTCTAATATAATCAATATTCTCAGACAGCTGGGGAAAGAGGGGGAGATGGATATTTAAGAAGGAATGAAAAGGTGAAAAAGAGCTTCAGTGGGTTAGATGCAGATTCTCCTAACATGGTTTTGTAGAAGCAATACCTGCCAGAAGATAAATCAGTGGTAAATTTAGATAAAAGATATTGATAAGAGATAAGGTCACTGTTCTTAAGTGTTTTCTTCCATCTTTTTTCACCTGCTCTCAGTTCACTTCACTTACTTCAGACAGCTGTGGGGCTGCAGGATAGACACACTTCAGTCTGAAGGACAAGGGGCAGACTTGATTAAATGAGCTGTAGAGAGATCATGGGTAGTAATATCAACAGAAGTTTGACTGGGATTGGTAGATTTTGGGAGAGATAAGGAGGATAGAACAGAGGAGGAGCGAGGGGACAGAGATAAAGAGGAGAGATTTCTGCGCACAGATGTAGTTGCTGCAGAAAAGATGAGGAAGGAAGTCTGAAGCCTGAATTTGAAAGATAGAAGATGATAGTCAGAGACATGTTGAGGAGTGGACCATATGTGGATCTTGGGAAGTGATCTGGTAGATACTAAGTCGAGAGTGCTGCCTGCTTTGTGGGTTGGAGGAGACTCGCCAAGAGACAGGCTGGAAGACGACAGGAGCAAAGCAAGTCAATAGGTCTGCTTGGGATCTTGTTGCTTGGGAGATTGAAGTTCATCCGAGGAGGATGAATGTGCAGTCACTGTCTGGAAATGAGCTAAGAAGGATTTCCAGTTCATCAATTAAGTTACTGAGAGGACCAGATGGGCAACAAAGTACAATGATATGGAGCTTAATCGGATGTGTTACAGTAACAGAGTGAAATTCAAAGCATGAGATGTTGTGTAGGGAAAGACTGACAGGCATGGAACATCATCTACACGAGATAAGCTTTGCCCCTCCTCTGCCTGTAGTGTGAAGAGTGTTAGAAAAGGAGAAAGCAGAGGAGAGGGCAGTTGGTGTAACCTTGTCCTCGGGAGTGATCCAGGTCATGGTGAGGAAGTGAATCTATTGGAGAGACGCCTGTCCAGAGATTAAGCCAGCCAGGCCTCTGCAGAACCAAAAAGAAATCATGCCTCCAGGACTATCACACCATAACTGTCCAGAGAATGTTCTGTGACTTACACTGTTGAACTGAAAGACATGTTTCATTGTCCTTGCAAGCAACAAGCAACAGAAGAGTGATCTAGAAATGTATGGTTATGATGAGATTGAATGTGTTCTTGTGTTTTCTAAATTTAGTTCTATTTTCACACAGAAATCGTCCCATTGTCCTCTACAGTGGACATGCTGGGAAAATAAAAATGTATATATATAATTTTTAAAGAAATCTAAATCAAAAGATGTTTTTTAGTGCCAAATAGGTAGAAAATCACACCAAAAAGAAATTGAGACACTTTTTTCTTCAGTTCTCAGGAGGATATAAGATGAGAAGGCCTGATTCACAATCTCCCTTTCAGTTCATCCCAAAGGTGCTGGAATGTGTTGAGGTCAGACCTCTGTGCAGACCAGTAAAATACTTCCACACCAAACTGGCCCAAACTTGCTTTGTGCACTGGGGCAGAGTCATCCTGAAAAAGAAAAAGTTCTTTCCCAAACGGTGGTTTCCCAAACCACAAATTTGGAGGCATGGTGTCTTATTTCCATTCATTGGAAGTAAGTGCCCTAACACAAACTCTGAAAAACAGGTGTGTGCCAATACTTTGTCCATATAGTCCATTTGTTCAGGTGTTCAAATATTTGGTTATTATTTGATTATTAAAATGCACATCCCTTATAAGTGGGATTGTTCAATCAAAGGCTTTTTCGTAGTGTTCCATTTCCAATGTCTTAATAACGAACTTGCTGTGAATGAAAAGAAGCACCCAACAGCTTTTGTCCATTTAACATTTGACTGATTAGTCCATGTGTATAAAATGTATTTGCATTTTCACAAAAAGGACATTCTAATCTCACCTAAGAGTTCAGCTCCTCTCCTTCTACCGAAAAGCCAGCTCACACTGCACATCGACAGGCTTCATCAGAAGTCTGGTTTTAATGTGAGTATGTAACCAGCTACATTGTTTTTAATGCCATTAAAGTGTCCTGGAAGAAGCTAACACTTGCAATTGTGCTGTTGAAGTGTCCTAGTACAATATTTGTAAATGGTTTCTTTCTGCCAGTGGAGTTTTAGGCCTTTCTCTTTAATAGCAATGTTGTCCCTACATTTTGTCTTGCTTTTTTCTTTTGGTATATTTTTATCTATGTCTCATGAGTCATTTTCTTACTCTGGTCCTATAATCACACTGTAGGGTCTCCAGGAGCTCATTGTAACCCCAACACTCAATTCAATTTTATTTATAGTGTTTAGTCCAGGTCCGAGCCGGTCCGGTTCCAGTGATTCCAGGTTTTCTAGTCTGTCCAGTAAAATAGCGTGGTCAATCATGTCAAATGATGCACTAAAGTCAAGCAGAACCAGCACAGAGACAAATCAAGCCTTAAAAGTGTCTGTATGGTGCATTTTTACTATATGATTTTGTGTGGTTTTATGTAGCAAACTTACATAGATCATTTGTTTCAGACCCATTAGGTGCCTTTAAAACGTATAGGCTAAGTCTCCCCTGCCACTCAAATGAAACATTAATGGGCAGGCTAAACTGCTGAATGGAATCCAAATTGGGATGTTTTTGCTACTTTGCACCTTAATTTGTAAGGTTTATTTCCTTGAATGGACCATAGACACTGGCGAATTTAGTTGGGAATTTTGACATGGGCCCTTTAAGTGTCAGAAATGAGAACTGTTCTAAGCAGTGGGCCTCTGTGTTATACTCCAGAGATTGAGTAGTTTAATTCTGTTGTAATCTGTCTGCTGTGCAAATAAAACTTCAGTTTGAATCAGATTTTGCTCATGTCTAGTGGCTCAACCTGTGTGACGTTCTGACTTTTAGTAATGTGAAGTACTTTAGTAATGTGAATTACTGAGTATCAGAACCCTTTTCAACACTTCTCAGTTACTCGGAATGCTCTGTTTTTGTCTATTCTGATTCTTAATCATTCATAACAGCATTATCGTCATTAAGGCCTTTAAGCTTGTATGCTGATGTGTTGTCACTAAAATGATAAGAAGGTATAAACTAAGATGATTTATGGTATTAGCTGATTGTTAAGTGAGTGTATAAGCACGAGGATCATGGTGTTTGTATTATCTAACTCTGAAGCTGGATATCTAATCAACCCCCATGTGTTTCTTTTTGTTTACATTCTGTGGGGCCAAATGTCAATAGTATGTGTTTAAGTTGTTTATGCAGTCCATAGAGGCTATTTCGGCTGTTCTGACTTTAAACACTAGTTGATTGGGCATCTCACGATTGAATTTGAAATGACTATAAGGTTAAAGAACAGATGTCCAGTTTTAATTTGGGGAGGGGTATGCCTGCAGGAGTTGGTCCATATAGTGTTATTGACCAGCTCTGTTAGCCATAGGTTACCAATCTGTGGATAAGTTGAACGCATGAAGGCATAAAGGCCTTGATTTGTCAGTAATTTCAATTGAGACCCTCTTCCTTTTTCTCTGGGTCGACCAGAGAATGGCGGGTTCCCTTTTTGAATCTTGGATCCTCCTGAGGTTTCTTCCTCCAGCTTTGAGAGTTTTTCCTCAGCTCGGTCGTATTTGGATGACTCACTAGGGGCTTGGACCTGGACTCGGAAAGAGCTGCTTTGTGACATCTTGGTTGTAATTATCGCTGTATAAATTGAATTGAATTGAATATATTTTTTTACACACAGTCCTAGAGTTGTGGGGTACCAGCCAGTGCTATTGAGAGGACAGGGCATAAACAGGTTCCATTTCATAATTATATCAAATAAACTATGTGTATGCGTGTGTGTGTTTGTGTGTGTGTGTGTGTATGTGTTTGTGCATACAAATATATATGTCTTATTTACAAAATTGGTCCTTTTTTTAAAAGCAAAGAATAATTTTTTGTGTTCAGAATGAATGAAAACTACATAAAACATTTTTTTATTTTATTTAAATATTTTAATAAGATTTTCTGGCTCAGAGCAGTCTCTGAGGCCTGCTGTATGCAGATCGTATCTGTAGGAATATAGACTGATCTGTGCATCAGGTGCCATGAAGCCAAAAATCTCTGCCTTATTACTTAATGTAATAATTGACTCAAGCTAATGACTGTTGGCTTGTCTTTCAAGTGTCAGGTCGGAGTTCGCAGATTAAAAGGCTAATGACCAGCGGTGCTGAATTTATTGCGATGATTAAACACACAGATACTGATGTCCTAGGCTGGTGGGTAATAAACGGGGGCCACAGTCTGCTCTTTTTTTTCCAAGCAGGTTATTTAAAACCCTGCTACCTGCTCACGGGTGCTCACACAGCGCGAGGGCTTCTGGTTGAGGAGGTGCGAGTGTGTGTGTGCTTGAAGTCTTTCACCAGTGTCTGAACTAAAGGATATTCACTGAGACAGGAGTAAGAGATGAATCCGGAAAAGGGGGACGTCATGGCAGGTAAATTGTCCAGTCTGTGGGCTGACCGGATTATAATAACGGGATTTATGATATCGTGGAAAAACAGAATAGTGTTTACAAATTCAAAGTAAAAGCGGGTGATATGAAAAAAGGAATAACATCATAAAATAAACTTTTGTCCAGGACACATGATACATGTTTTAATATAATTTTATTTCTCACGTTTGCTGTGTTGGAACAGTGCTGTAAAAATGTATTTTTCCAGCTGCAGTGCACCAAATATAATTACCCAGCTCTAATTATGCTCTTTGTAGTATTTTTTTTGTTCAGTGTTCACATGTCAGTTCCCATGATACAGCACAGTTTATCACAATGATGAAAACTATTGTCATATTTAATGCATGTAATATGTAATTGATATGTAATTGCACTCATTGTTCTTCAATTATGGCCATCACCTCAGTTCATTTATGCTGGCAATCTTCTGGCTGTGGACTAATCCTGGACTTAAGGCCTCATTCGCCTGAATTCCCAATTCTAGAGGCATTTCATCTACTGTAAAAGCTCTTAAAACATTAATAGTATTGGTCAGTGGTCATTCTGCTATTGTGTTAATCACTTTTGACCAGCTGCACTTCTTACATCAGATTTCATGTTTGACTAACCTGGCAGATCGAGCAGACTTTAAATGTCCATGCTTATATGTGTGTTGCAGACAGAGAGCAGGGAAAGGTGAAGAAGAGCAAATCAAAGGTACAAATGCACTGAATTATCACAGTCATAACCACAATCTGCAAAGGATAACTATAAGGAAGAGGGAAAAAAACACATACACTAGCAGGGTGGTAGTAGTCTAGTACGTAAAACACTTTAACCACCGATAACCACTATGTCACAGGTTCCATCCCTCATTTTGTACTGTTATGCCCTTGAGTAAGAAGCTTAACACTCAGTTTCTTCAGGGTGACTGTCACTGTAACTAATGATACAAGCATAGAGATGGACTGAGTTTGATGCTTAGGGATTTTTTTGTTGGTCCATTTATCTTGAAATGTTAATGGCATAAAGGATGTAAAAATGTCCAACAACAAAGACAAATAATATATTCTACACATATGATTTATTTTAATATAAAAGAAATCATTATATTACTATATATGTACCCTGGTGATTCTTAAATAATATAACTGCATATGCCCAGGTCATTCTAGTATTATGACATAACTACATTTACCTCAGCCATTATTATGTAACCACATATACTATAGTCATTATAATTATATATAACTACACATACCCCGGTCATTATTATATAATATAAGTGTATATATCCATGTCATCGTAATATAATATTGTTGCTAATAAACACGATCCAGTCATTTTAACCTAACATAACTGTCTTTATGATATCAAATAACAACAAATACACCAGTCGTTATAACTAAACATACCCCAGTCATTACAATATAATGTAATCCTAAATGCCCTGGCTAGATAGGTGAAGTTACTTTGTGCTCTTTCTGTGTAACAGGTGGATTGCTGTGGTTATCCGCTCAGTATTTTTTTTATTGTGGTGAATGAGTTCTGTGAGCGATTCTCCTACTATGGCATGCGAGGTGGGTTTAGAATACACACACACACACACACACATGTACACACACACACACTCACACACACACGGCAGTTATTTGTGAAGTATGCACAAGCTCATCTTCTTTCTGTTTCTCCATTTCATTCCTCTGTCAATCTCCCAAACCTCACCCTCATCATCTCCAATATACCCTCTCCCTGCTTCCCATCTTCTCCCATCTCTCTTCTTTCCCTCCGCTCTTTTTATCACTTTGCTCCTCTCCTCTTTTCTCTGCAGCGGTGCTGGTGCTCTACTTCCGTTATTTCCTGGGCTGGGATGATGACCTGTCCACCACCATCTACCACACTTTTGTGGCCCTGTGTTACCTGACACCCATCCTGGGGGCCATCGTGGCCGATTCCTGGTTAGGAAAGTTTAAGTAAGTGAGAGGATTTTTCATTAGTGTGTTCATATTTTCTCAATAACTGCTTTTGCAGTACAGACACTAAACTGGTTTGTTCCAATAGTACTAAACCATGGCACACTTTTTCTGTCTCTTTTTTGTTCTGCTTTTTCTCACTCTCTCATTCGATTTTGCTCTTTTTTCGTTTTCTATCTCTCTATCACTCTCTATGTCTCTGGTCACTTTTCTTTTGTCTATTTTTTGTTTCTCTCTCTCTTTCTCTCTCTGCAGGACTATAGTGTATCTATCTATTGTGTACACTATTGGGCAAGTGGTCATGGCTATAAGTGCCGTCCACGACATCACAGATACCAACCAGGACGGGACTCCTGATAACATGGCCTTACATGCGTGAGTTTAACACACACACACACACACACACACGTACATACACACACACGCACAAACACACACACACACACACACACACACACACACACACACAGATGTAAAGCCCTTCTCAGTTACTCGGGAAAAGAGCATTAACCAAACGCCCCTTTTACCCTTTTACTATCTTTTGACTGGTTAAATCCCATTCAGGGCAAATAAAAAAACAAAATGTACTTTTAACAATAAAATTTAAAATCATTCAAAGGAAAATGCCATGACGACCATGAACGTAATTCCTAAAGAACTTTAACAACAAATGTGTAATCAAATATGTGTCTCTATTGTATTAGTTCTCTGTCTATGTTGGGTCTGTTCCTCATCGCTGTGGGAACTGGAGGTATCAAGCCCTGCGTGGCAGCCTTCGGAGGAGACCAGTTTGAGGACCACCAGGTGAGTAAGCTCACATTTACACACACACACACACACACACACACACACACACACACACACACGTGTGTAAAGCTTTAAATGAAGAGCCCCCACACTCAAGTCCCATGTTACATAATGTGCATTTTATTACTGTACTTTGTGCACCAGCATCACAGTGTGTGTGAAAGTCCAGTTAAAGAGCATGTGTCAGACTGTATCAGCATCACTGGTATTATTAGAACTTAAAGTTCACATACACACACGAAAACACCCACGCAACAGTACAAGGTAATAAAGATTAGACATAGCTGACGATTGATAACTGAAGGATTGATTATTACTGATCATTATTGTCTCCTCCACCCCTTTTCTCTGTAGCACGTAGGGCAAGATTCCACTTTTAGTTCATTAGGCCATAAATAGCAGTTAATATTCACCAAATGGATCAACAAGTTTGTTTGTTTGTTTTTTAAAGTAGGGACTGATTGCTGATGTGCTGTTTTGCTGTGTTTATGCAGGAGAAGCAAAGAAGCACTTTCTTTTCCATCTTCTATCTTTCAATCAACGCTGGCAGTCTGCTCTCCACCATCATCACTCCCATTCTCAGAGGTGTGTGTGTGTGTGTGTATGCTTGTTTTAATACATTACCATGTAACAGAGCCATGTGTGTACTTATCTGTTCATGCCCCCTCTCCCCCACAGCTCAGGAGTGTGGTATAAACTCCCAGCAGAAGTGTTATTCTCTGGCGTTCGGTGTCCCGGCTGCTCTCATGGTTGTTGCACTAAGTAGGTTGAATCAGCTCTTCATTTCATGAGCCAAATCCAGCTAGAATGCATATATAACTCATTTAACCATATTGAACTTTTGAGCAAAACAATCACAATTCATTTTAGATGAGAATTTAGCAAGCTATTTTTATGACTTAAACTGTCTAGGTTTGTTAATGTGCCTGTAGGTCTGATAAAAATTTTGTTATTTTCTTTTAAAAAGACCTGAAACACTTACTTGTAACTTCAACATGAATTAATGAACACGTGAATGCTATTATATGCAGACATAATGGCTAATACTGTGTTTAACAATGCAGCACAACTCACCATTTCGATATTGCCCCAATCATTTGCTTGCACGCTGCATATGCCATTCCAATTTTGACCACAGGGTGGCAGCAAAGGCTAGCTTTAACAGCAACATCTGTCTTCCGCCCTCAGTTGTGTTTATTGCTGGCAGTGGCATGTACACTAAAGCAGCCCCCAAAGGTAACATCATGGTGCAGGTCTGCAATTGCATTGGAGTAAGTGTCTCTTGTTTTTCTTGTTTTACTATGAACCTCTAGAACAATATCACAGACAGACTGACTGATGGATAGATGGATGGATAGATAGATACATGCATACATACTTACATTTTTTCAGGTTTGGGCTTGGCCACTTACTTCTAAAGCATTATGATACTGACGTTGGACAACAACATGCTAACAAATCTGTGGACACAGTTTGGGGAGAAACCTTTTCTAATCCTGCATGACTGTGTCCCAGTGCATAAAGTCAGGTCCATAAAGACATGGTTGAATGAGTGCGGTGGGGTGGAACCTGACAGGCCTGTGCAGAGCCCTGACCTCTACCCTATTCAACCCATCTGAGATTAACTGGAACAGAGATTGCAAATATCAGTGTCCAACCTCAGAAATGCTTTACAGAAGGAATAGACACAAATCCCCACCGAAACCCCAAAATCTTGTGGAAATCCTTCCAAGATGATGTTTTAGGGGGACCAAATCCATATTAATGTCTATGTATTTAAGTGCAATGTCTATAAAGTCTCAGTACTTTTATCCATATAGTATACATACAGGCATATTTACATAATTTTAATGCACATATTTACACAGACTTATGATGCAGAGACATCTGTGCAAAAATAGGACCTTATTTGTATACAAGCTACTTGATCTTGCAAGTATTTTCTGTAATGAAATATTTCTCTGTCCACTGCAGTTTGCCATTCAGAACCGCATAAACCACAGCAGCAAACTCTACCCCAAGAGAGAGCACTGGTTGGACTGGGCTAGTGAAAAATATGATGTATGTCACACTATGCACATATGGTTGTGGTCATTTAAATACACACAGCTACTGATGTTAAACACACACACACACACACACACACTACAGACTAATCCTTCTCTTTCTGTCTGCAGAAACTGCTGATTGCTCAGGTGAAAATGGTGACGAAGGTTCTGTTCCTCTACATCCCGCTGCCCATGTTCTGGGCTTTGTGTGGCCAGCAGGGCAGAACACACACACACACACACACACACACACACTCGCACTCACACACATGCATGCACATACACACATATTCACCTGGTTTTAGTTTTGTGGCTTTTGATGTCAAAAGGTGTAGTCAGATATATCCTTGCTGTCAGACTTTGTAAACAAAAATACACGTCCAGAAATGAATGTTTGTATAATTTAGCCTTTTTTCGAGAACACATATTCCTGTTCTACAAGTGTATTCAAAAAAACATGTATTATATTAATATTAATACATTATACTGAGTCATGGCATTGACTAAACTAGCATTGATTAAGTAATTCTACACCTACACCTAGCACTGACCTTAATTTATGTTTACAACAGCATATTTCCTTCGTGGGAACCGTCAAAATGTCCCAATTACTACAGATATTTCGAGATTCCTTTCATTATGAGGACATTTGAAATACACACATGTACTCCACTCACATCAGGAAGGCATTTATCATTGTCTGTTCGTTAAAGCTTGTTCTGTCTGCAGGGTTCTCGCTGGACTCTTCAGGCCACGACTATGGACGGCAACTTTGTACGTTTTCAATCTCAAAGCACTTTTATCCATCAAATGTACACACTGACATGGAAGCAACTGGGACAAATAAATTGAGTGCTGTTTTAAGAGTCTGTTTCTTTGGTCTTTTCCAGGGAGGCTTCGTCATCCAGCCAGATCAGATGCAGGTGAGACTGTTTGCTCAGTTTATCTGGCCTACCTGGCCACTGGTCATTTTTTACTCTCTGATGATGCCCTGAACATTCTCTCAGTGCGCTGTCGTCTCATTTTCTGTGTGTACTGACTGCAGACTGTGAACCCCATCCTGATCTTGGTGATGGTGCCCGTCGTGGACAGCGTGGTGTACCCTCTCATTAAGAAGTGCGGCTTGAACTTCACGTAAGTGCCATTAGAGCAGCTTTCACCACCATTCAAATGTTGATTCCAGTGTTTTGGGTGCTTGTTTCTGTCTGTAATGTGAGAAAATGACCAATAAATATATGTGTGTGTTTTCACTCTCTCAGGCCTCTGAAAAGGATGACTGTGGGCATGTTCATGGCAGGATTAGCGTTTGTAGCTGCAGCACTGGTGCAGATTCAGATTGATGTAAGTACACACACACCCACACACGCACACACACACACACATACACACACAGGTGTTTGTTTTTGCCCTCATGATATATTTTGCGGGTTCTATGATCCTCTTTCTTTCTCGTTTCTTAGCAAACCCTGCCCAAGTTCCCCTTGTCCTCTCAAGCTCAGGTGAAGTTCCTGAACCTGGAGAACACTCCACTCTCCGTATCCGTGGATGGAAAGGGCTTGAATATCCCAGCCTTCCAGGTACACACTCCAAATCACTGCATTTACTAACTTTCTTTCAAGCGTCGGGCAGCGTTTCAGGGTAGCCTAGTGAACATGAGCCCAGGTCACACATATGCCTGCATGAAAATAAAATGCATTGAAGATACGAACATCTTTAAAAGTATATTTTGTAATATATGGACTGTAATCAACAAGAGCTTTATGTGAATTTTCCAGCTCTTGTAGTTTAAAACTAAAATGACATTGTTCTGGTGTCCTGTCTCTGCAGGGCTCTGAAGGCTACGTCAGCGTTGATACAGAGACACTGACAGTCATTATGGAGAATGGAATGGAACTGAACACTAGTTTGATCATGGGAAGCCGCCAGACCGTCCTGCTCAACTCCGCTGCAGTTTTAGGGAGCGTAAGTGCTGTATTCTGTATTCACTTTTACAATCTCTTTTGTTTGATGGAAGTGGATTTAAAGGTATGTGGTACGACTATAATGCAGCATATGGCCTATTTGAGCGGGTGCTTGTACTCAGTGTAAAGGTATTTCGATGGTGATTAAGAATCACTATAATCATTTTCTTCCTTTGTTCTTAGGATCGAGATTTAAACACCAAGCCTGAGCAAGGGAATAATGATATCAGGTGAGTTTTTGCCTATTTTATAATCTGTATTTATTTATGAGTCTTTATTTACATCGATAGGTCACTGGTGGGAGGCCAAACAAAATTCCTCAAGTTTACATCCATCCTCTATCAGCATAGGGGCCGAAATGTGTTAAGATCAACTCTGCTGTTTGATCATCTTTTTTGGGAGGAGAGGGAATTTAAAGATCCCATACAGTGACGAAACCAAACATACCTCATGTGTGAAAAAATAATTTAATGTAGTTTAACATTGGTAAAGATTCTAAAGAAGATAAGATACACAGTAGTTTAGACTGCTTTTTAAAAGAGACAAAAGTGTCAAGGCACAGTAACAAAAATGTTTATTTAAATGTATGGTGATACACACCATATGGGTATAGGAGTTTTGTGAAGGTCAGATTGTGACTGAGTGTTTATCTGGTTGTGTAGGTTTGTGAATGGGTTTGGCACAGTGCTGAATGTGACAAGTCCAACAGACTTGGGTGCCATTGCTCCTGAAGGGTTTTCCGACTATGCCTCCGTCCCGCAGGGCAAGTAAGTGTGTACATCTCTCTATATATGCCGTCTTTCTATCCAGGTGCATAGTAAGCATTTTTAAAGACAATGATTTTGTTGGTTGAATCGCCACCATTAGACTGGATGTATGCACTTTCAGAAGGTTCGAATTTTACTCACATCTTACAGTGTGTGGTTAGGACTGTGCAGTAAATGGATATTTCAAAGAATAATGCTAGTTTTGCTGACAGTGAATGAAAGATAGTAGTTAGCTTAATAAAACTATGCTCACCATTCAGCATGTATGACTGAACTACTCCTGTGAAAACCACTGCTGGGCATTCTTTAGTGACCACATTACTCACTTGTGTATTGCAGAGCCACATTCACCATACTAAACAGTGAAGGACAGACATGCAACTATTCAATAACTTTGGGCTTCGGAAGCTCCTACACGATCCTCATACCAAGCACCTTCAGCTTTGGACCTGAAGTAAGTCACCACAGCCCTTACAACAAAAGTTCAAGACACCAAACTCCCCTTCCCACGTCTGCATGCTTGTAGAACTGAAAATGACCCATTTTAGGATAGAAGGGTCAACAGAAATTTAGCAAGATTTATTTCTCCTATTTTAGAGATGCAGGGTTTTCCACCAGCAGTTACAAAGTACAGAAATTGTGGAGCTGTCTCTTTAATCTCTCTCTGAATTGTGCTTGCGCTGTCTGCAGTGTTGGAACACCATCCAGCAGATAGAGGACATCAAGCCCAACACCATCCACATGGCCTGGCAGATCCCACAGTACTTCCTCATGACATGTGGAGAGGTGGTCTTCTCGGTTACCGGGCTGGAGTTCTCCTACTCACAGGTAGGGTTGCCCCTTTTACCTTTTTCACACCACGCTCAACATGAAAAATGCTGAAATCAATAGTAATAAAATGTCTCTTTTGTTTTTCAGGCCCCGAGCAACATGAAGTCAGTCCTTCAGGCTGGCTGGTTGCTGACCGTAGCCGTGGGGAACATCATCGTGCTGATTGTTGCTGAAGCAGGCCAGCTCCCTGAACAGGTAGCCTACTGACATCTTCAAAAATGATTTACCTAGTTGAGACATGTACTGGTTTACTTTAGTTTTAAAACAGAAGCTTATGGCCTCAATTTGCCACTGAGCTAAGTACATGCCCAAATCATCCCACACTTGGACCTGCTTTGATGGTATCTGACAACTGTACAGAAATCGACAGAAGTATATAATATGGCTTAAAAACTGTAGTAGGCCTGAATTTAATTTGTAGGCTTTTATAGACAGTAGTACAATGCATGGCGTTGGAAACCACACAAGCAAATCTGCTAAACTTACTCATCATAATTTTAAGCCTGCATTTTCAGTGGTGCAAAATGGTAACCCATTACCTTCCGTTATCTTTTGCCTACATTCTTCTCTTAACGCCAGTGTAAAAGTATAGATGTAAGCTTGTACAGCTTGATTTAGATTAAGAATTGAGTTTTTTTTCTGCCTTTTGCCATTAAATAACCAGTGTTCATTTTTGGTTACAAGATATCACTGTTACGTCTTGGTTGAGTCATAACAAGGTGTCTGATCCACAGTGGGCCGAATACGTGCTCTTCGCTTCTCTCTTGGTGTGTGTGTGCATCATCTTCTCGGTCATGGCTTACTTCTACACCTACATTGACCCGGCAGAGATTGAGGCGAAATTCTCTGGCCAGAACACCGAGGACAAAGAAGAGAAGAAGAAAGGTCTGGAAATGTTGCCGGCCAGCACGGCCGACTCAGCTGGTGACAAATCTGAGCAAGTCAAACAGACCAAGATCTAAATGGCCACACTCCCTTCCTCCTGCCTGCTGCATAAGTGTGTTTCTGCCCATCTGGGACCTGCTTTGTCAGGTTCCTTTAGTGGCTCACAATCAAAAGACATCATTTCCTAGGCTGATCTTGGAACAGCTGAGAATTGTATTTTACATGCTGAAGAGAACTTGTGTGTTTGGACCATCACCAGACCCAGAGGGTTAGAGTTTGGGAAACTGGTTTTAACATCCAATGTGCATGGGTTCGTGTCTCTGGTGTCCGTTTTTGCCGAGGCATTGCTTCAGAATGTTTCACCTTTGGCAAACAGGCTGATGTGTATTGCTTACTCTAAAAAACAAAACAAAACAAGCTATGGTGGATGTGTGTGCATTTCTGCCTTCTCAACAAAAGCAGTAAAAAAGATGTAAAAAGCACATCATTCAACCACAGAAATGTGGACTGATCTTGTAGAACTATAAAAATGTATTTTACATGGGAAAATGTGTTTTATAAGGAATTTAAAAATGAAAAATGCTTTTAATTTAGTATAATATATTTAATGTCAAATGTATGTATTTTCTCAATACTGTGTTATGGTATTTTGTATGTAAAGTGAGAGGTGTTGTGTGCATGAATATGCACACTTTGTGCAATAGATTGTAAAATACTAAAATGTGATCGACAGTCGATCAAGCACTTCTATAAAGAATGCATCTTGCATACTTTTGTTCTCATTTTTGAGTGGTTGTATGGACTAAAATCATTTTTTCGATCTTCTTAGTGTTTGATACATAATCAATGCCCAGTAAATTACCTCCAAAGCAATGCCTAAAACATTCCCAACTCTTAATGAAGGTAGATCATGGGTAGCGGGACTGGTGACCATTGCTTTAAACCAAACTTTAAACATAGATGTTTAGTTTGAATATTTTTTATGACACAAAAATCTGACTGTGGGATATAAAATAAATGAAAGAAATACAGACGTCGACTTTAAATATCAGCATTTTTTATGAGTAAAACCCTTTAATTTCATATTAAAATTAACAGAGCACCTCCAAAATGTACATCTGATAAAAAGGCAAGGCAATATAAGTAATGGCCATTTGAGAGGCGTGTTTTTTTTGTTTGTTTTTTTTGTTTTTAAATATTAACCTTCTCTATTTTTTTTCTTAAACATTTTCTTAAACTAATAATATCTACAGAAGCTCATGGGCATCTGTACACAGTGATTCATTTGCAAAAATCCATAATCCAAAGGTGTGTAAAACAGACTATATACACATCTGTACACAAATCCGAACCGAGCACTCTCTGTCTTCCTGGAAGCCTGTGTCCACTCAATGCACGTTTACCTGAGATTTCAGTAAGACAACTGCAATCTCCTTTCGCAAGAGGGCTCAGATTCAGACACACACACACACCTGCTCACACATGCATACATGCTGTTTGCTCAGAGCCATGCACGCTACTTCTTTATGGGTGCTTTTTAGGGCTGCAGCAGTGGCTTCTGCTTGGTGATGTCATGGCACCTGCAGAAGTTTCCAGACGTTATGGGCTGCTTGCTGGCAAGCGTGCTAATCCTCCACCACACACTGTTCTCCACTAAATGAGCTACAGCTGCTCTTTAGTCAGCCTATTGCGAGCACGCACACACACACACACAGACACACACACACTCGTGCATTAGAGTTCTGGAGTGTGGATATTGCAGCCGCACTCACTCTCTCACACTCTTACACACTCGCATCCATCCACACCCTCTCTCTCTGTCCCAGGAGTCTGTAAAAGAATAAAAGGAAAACAGAGGAAGCTTGAGGAGCATGAGAACTTCTGTTGAAGCGATTGAAGGCCAGATGGTCCTCCAGGGGAGACGTCACAGAGGCTGCTGGCGTTGGGATTCGCTGAGCTGATGCCTGGGGGGAGGGGGGGTTGCACTGTGATGGACATATCCAGTGGGCCAATCACGGATGGGAAGAGGAAGATGCTCTTGCTCTAGAGAACCTTTGGGGAGACAAATATTTGCATTTCTGTCATTACTCTGAATGTCTTATGAAATCCATTTCAATAGAGTCAAGGATACTTCAAAGAAAGACTTCAGAGTGTCAGGAAAGTTATTTATTTTCAAAGTGATATGTTAGCAGTGCTACAAAACTGGATACAAATGTAAAAAAAACCCAAAACCAAGCATTCTCACTACACAAGTTCACGCTAGAGGGGTCATAGATTGAACAGTAGATGTACCTTTGCAGCCTCTGTAAGAGCTGGGTCACCATGACATCAGAGATCCCTG
Source organism: Rhabdalestes septentrionalis (assembly GCA_037832545.1). NCBI lineage: Eukaryota > Metazoa > Chordata > Actinopteri > Characiformes > Alestidae > Rhabdalestes > Rhabdalestes septentrionalis. The sequence goes on along the minus strand of JBBMFX010000101.1, from coordinate 2,863,768 downwards.
GATATGCTTCCTCAGCAACAAAAATAGCTTCTCCCAACTCATCCAACACATCAGGCTTCACTGTGGACTCACCACCCCGTTCTTTAAGCTGGAGACATTCAAGCACAGGTTTATGAAAGCTATGCGCATACCACAGGACATTGTGTCCCATGAATCAATCCAGTGTCCTTGTGCCTGTGTAGTTTCTGTCAACAAACATGTGCATCTCAGACCAATGACTTCAGACCACACACATCTTCCAGTTTTTCTTTTTTGCTCTGCTTTAGCCTTCACAAAAGGCAGGCCAGGCAGAGTACAGGACTTTTTGGAAACATCAGCTCAGAGAAGACACAATTTCTCCACACGGATTAGTCAAGAAGCCTGACGCCTTTTTATGCTTTTTTTAAAAAATTTTATCCCATAACAAAGTTAAATTATGAGTTGGGGGCGAGGACATTTAGAACAGTGTGGCCATTAAAGCAAAGCTTCCATGAAAAATTTAAAAGACAGTTTTTCCCTTGTGTAGGTCAGATATGTTTGGTGTTTATTGGTTTACTGGTGCAATAAGGCAAACACAGTTAATAAGTAAAAATAGGCATTTACCCCCTCACAAATTATCATCATGCAATCCACATGCCTAATCACCACACCCTTGTCTCATGTTAAGTAACCTCAAAAAACAAACAAACAAAAAGTGTTTCTGTGACTACCAAAATAGAAGAATATTTTGTTTTACCTACAAAACCAAACAAAGCCAATTTTAGATACTAAAGAAAAACTGAGATCTACAACATTCTGTGTACTTGGAACATTAGAGTTTTCACCTCAGTGTTAATGCCATACCTCTGTTAAGGCTGGAGTGATAATAGTGGACAGGCTCTGTGACAGCGGCCTCTTAGGAGCATCCTGCATTTAGAAAAACAAATTCACAGTGAATATACAGGAATACTACAGACAATAAATGAAATAAGTGAGTTATGATTTTAAGCATTATTTTGAACCTGATCTCCAGCAATATTTGCTCCATTTTGCAGCTTTTTAGGGTCTTTTTCTCGAATGGTAAAAATCCAGTCATCGTTGCCAAAATCATTTCCCCCAGATGCTTGCCCATCTGGCTCCCTGACACAGAGTGAGAAAGCAAGAGTAAGAGACAGTGAGAGCAAGAGCATGAGACATTACATAAACAGTTTAAGCACATTTCTGACAAATCCCGAATGTAGCGACTGATTTTATTTTATTGAAAAGTTCCTGGGTGTCAAAAAAAGGTGCTAAGGAAATGCTGCGGAGTCACGATAAACAAGGATGAGTGCGTGTAAGCCCCAATTTTCAACAGTTTTTCGGGTGGAGCGGCAAGCTGGAATTTTCAGGTTTTATTTCAGGTGATAAGCATCGAGGTGTTTAAGAAAGAGATGAAAACAGTTGAGTTGGGACTTACGAGTCAGACTCATCTGAGCTGGATTCTTCTCGGGTCTGCTCAGCCTTCCACTGCTTGTATTTGTCTATGAGCTCGGTTAGATATGACGTCTTCTTAGCATGTCGCACGATTAGCTTGTGCTTCAGCAACTCTTTGGCTGTGGGTCTCTGAGATCAAGCGACAGAGAGAGAGAGAGAGAGAGAGAGAGAGAACGAAAGCAAAAAGCACTTTTATAAAACAAGCACTTAAATAATATGTATATAATTGAATAAATTAACATCCCGACACCTGAAACTGATTGATCTTATCTATTGATTTCATGATTCAAATTGGTTTGGGGATACCAATATGCCTCGATAACAATAATTGTTGGTCATAAAAGCAATTTCCCACATTATACATGATTTAAATTCCATTTGCCTGTGGTGAGACCACCATTTCCCAGTTGACCAGATTGTTGATTGTGGCCTGTGGAATGTTGTTCCATTTTTCGGACACAGCTGTGCAAAGCTGCTAGATACTATAGGGAGCATCCAGCATCCTAGTGGGTGACATGTCTGGGGAGTATGCATGTCAGGTAATAAATGGGATGCTCTAAGCTGTGGTAAAAGGTGAAATGGTGGTAATGATTGCCACACCAATTAGTCTCATGATTGTTAAATGGAACTTGGGTTTGTTGATTACAGGACATTCACATAACAAATCCCCACCACCAAAGGTCACACGCCAACAAAACACACCGCGATGAAACATCATACACACTGCCTGCCATCTGCCCAGTACAGCTGAAACAGGGATTCATCTGTGATGAGGAATGTTCTCCAGCGCACCAGTGGTCATCAGATGTGAACTCTCGCCCACTCACGTCAGTTACAACGCCAAACCTCATTACGATCAATGCCCTTATAAGGACGTCAAGCATCAGCTGTCTGTGTGGGTGGCCTCAGACTGCCCTGCAGATGAAATAGCCCAATTTGGCTGTCCTGTGATGGCGTGGCAAAATGTGGTCAGTGACTGATGAGGCCAGTTGGACATACTGTCAAAATTTCTGAAACAGTGTTGGAGTAGGCTTACTGTGGAGAAACTGACATTTACGGTTGTCTAGCGGCTCTAGTGAACATCCCTTCAGCAAACATGTCAATGGAACGGTCCCACAAATTTTGAGGCATTTGGAGCATCGTGTTACTGCACAACAATTGCATACATTTGATTTTGACATCCTAATAATGAGTGACACCTGAGTAGAGATCATGCTGCTCAATCAATGCTCTGATCTGCTATATCTGTGCAGCTGATAGGTGTTCATCTAGTTTTTTAAATAAAGCAACAAAATGGGAGTAAATTGAAGAGTGCATTTCTATTTTCAATATCCGAAGCCTGTTTATTTACAAAACCTTACTCAACAGTGTTCCTCATGCAGACTTACAAAACTGGGCTCCTTGTTCAAACAGGCTTCCACAAATTCTTTGAGCGGTTTGCTGTAGTTGCCCTCCAGAGTGGGTGGGTTGTTCTTTGGGATGAGGAAGAGCACCTTCATCGGATGCAGGTCTGAGTGGGGGGGCTCCCCTTTTGCGAGCTCAATCGCTGTGATACCCAAAGACCAGATATCAGCCTGCAGCCCACAGTGGAAAGGAGGAAAGAAAGAACAGAGATGAAGGCCTATTAGATAATGTGTACTTGTTTTTACACAGAAAATAAAAAAGCATGTCATTTGAGCAGAAGCACCTACATTTCTACATACACCTGTAAATGAAAAGCAACACAAAACCATTACTCAAGATGTCCCCAAACCTTGAAAGCCAATACCTCAAAAATGAAGGGAATAAAAGGAGAAAAAAAAAGTGCTACATCTTCCCAGACAAAAAGCTCAGCGGTAGAATACGGAATAAATCACTGTGTTTTTGAAAATCAATTCTGCCAAATCCCTGGCTAAGCTTCATACATGTCTGGGAATATAGCCCAAAACTACGTGTGCACTGAGAGTTGGAAGACCAGAAGAAATAATAAAGACAATGATACTGGTTACTATACTACTCAGTGACTATGTCGCACCCTGCTGTATCAAAGCACACAAACCTTTGAGTCGTAGGCTGACTGTTTGATGACCTCTGGTGCCATCCAAAACGGCGTGCCAACAAATGTGTTGCGCTTGATCTGAGTGTCCGTCAGCTGGCCAGCCACACCAAAGTCCGCCAACTTTACCTCACCCTGCTCAGACAGCAGCACATTGGCCGCTGGACAAGATACAGACACAGAGGGATTAGGCACTTAAGCATTATTTAAAAATGAAACTCACAAAGACAAGGACTGACTGACATAAGTTTGTTTGTTTCAGGATTTGTAAAGCAACCGAAGGTGTCTACTCTGCCATCAGGTGGTCTTTCTGAATTTGCTTTAATTATAAAAGAACATAGCACCATTCTGTTTAGTTTGACATGGATTAAGTTAATGTGTAAAATGTGTCCGTCTGCTGGAACAAGCACCAAGAAAAATGTATTGCACCGAACAATTAACACTCCTCTCAAGCACATGAATGTCACATTAGCTAGATTAGGCTATGAATTGCTGTGATATTCCCATTGGCTAGTAATGGTGTCATGTCCTGGTATAACTTTATGGACTAGCGCACACAGCATATACTCTTGCTTACTGTATAGGTGTCAGTAAATGGTGTACAGGTTAGATTGTCCACATGAAGTCTATATAGAAAATGACTGCCACATGGAGAAATTTGTAAAGACGGTCCATTTACTGGCTAGCTATTGATGAAAATCTACATATATCACACCTGGGGCCACAGTCCAGCATTCATATTTATTTTAAACTGCCTCGCACATTGTTATACTAACTTAAGGACTTGTAGCTGTCTGAGCTTTTGTTCTGCAGAGAATCTGTTATTTAAACCTTTGATGTCTCGGTGGATTTTCTTCTCAGAGTGCAGGTACTCCAGGCCCTTCAGGATCTCCCGCAGGATGGTGGCGATCTGCGTCTCATCCAGAGCACCAGGTTCCAGCTGGAAGACAGTAGTTTAAAGGTTAAACCAAAGAGGCAACCATAAACCCAAAAAATTTTGCATATGGTCAGAAATCTGAATCTGACAACTAGAAACATATTTGTATTTCCTGGAGTGACTGACTTTTGATTCCGTGTGAAGGTGGCACTGATTCTAGACTGATCATAACTGACTTTTATAATGTTAAACACACAAGAACACATTGTGTGCATACTTTTAAATATTCATAAAATGTAAAATGCAGGTATTTAAACAATTAACATGAATAATCTTAATTGTTCATATAGGTATTGCTATTCATCACAACTGAAACTGAACATACAATCCCAAACCCTGTTTAAACATACAAAAAAAGGTAAACAGAGATGCCAATTTGCTGTCTATGCAGAGCAACCGGGTCTGCATGTACCAAAATCCACTGCAACTACAGACCCCCCTTCTACCTTTGTATAAAGACTATTTGCAGCTACTTTATTTAACCTTAACTCTACCGTGTCAAACGTACAGTGTAGCCAGCTGAAGTTCTCTTCTAGTGCAAATGAATATTACTGGTGATGCCACCATCAGCGCTGTGTTTACTCATAAATTACATTCTTCAGTGACATACAAATTCATCAATAGAGCAGCTGGTACTAACTTTAGAGCCATTAATGGAACTTGCCTTTTAAAATCTGTATTTAAGTGAGAGATGAAAAGGCAGCAACAGCAAGTGAGCAGCTGCTTTAAGGCTGCTACTGATTGTTTGAACAGACAAACTAGGCAAATGTGTTTACTACATAATTCATACATTAAGTTCGCCAGCACTAGTAAAAAAGAAAAATAAAACAACAGCCGTTGAAAAGCGTTTCATATATAAATAAAACCTCTTGTAGAATCTGTATGAATAAAAAATGTATCACAAAAAAGGCAATTCCAACAAATGCTTTAAGACTACTTCAAAGCTGTTTGTGAATTCATTCATGCTGCTTTTAGCAAAGTAATTTAATTAACTTTGCATGTATTAATACACGGCAAGTGGTGGCACTCACTTCACATAAAACTACCAAGCCCATCTCTGAGGAAATATCTGAAATATCTGAAGATTGTCACACACTTTAAAATGGAAGGTTCTTTCATCGTATGTGGCAGTTTTACAGTGAATTCTTAATAGCAAAGTATGTTGTATGGCTCACAAACAGCTTCTGCTTCTGAAGAATCTACAGCCTCCCAATGACAGCTTTGTGGCTGCAGATGACTTGCACGCTGATTCATGCTATAATTTTAAAATTGAGTAAACAATTTTAAATAAGTAATCATGACAGGCCTAATTGTAAAACACAACATGAACATTATGTTAATTCTGCATATCAAAAGACATTGTCCAGTTTCAATACTACATATCTGCAAACAGTTGTCACTAGAGATGAGCCCGATCTGGTATGATATCAGTATGGGGTCTGATATAGCCATAAAATCTGATATTGGATACTGGTCGGAAAGCCCAGAAATCTATATTTCAGTTTGCAGTTTGCGCTGGACCTTAAACTTGATGCTTAGTAATACGAAATTTTGTTCAAAAATGTTGTAAATGCAGAAATCCAGGTGTATCATTAAATCCCTATTATTTAGTGCATTTCCAAAGTAAACATAACATAATAATCAGATCTAAAAGGATTACAATGTGTGGGGTACTAATTTCCAGAGAATTATAAATAGAAGTTATTGTAAAGTAAATACATATACACCATAGAAAGCACCTTTAGTTTATACGGTTTATTGAGCACATGCCTTGGAATTTTGACAGGTTACAGAATGTAGCCCATTTCAATGCAAAAAATGTATGAAAAAGGTTTCTCCCAACACTAAGGTGAAAAACAGATTATTACTCACCAAATCCAGAGCGGATCCTCCACCCAGATACTCCATAATGATCCACAGCTTTGTGCCCTGGGGGGACAGGGCATCAGATGAGCATAAATCCATCAAGATTTTTACAAACAACAAACAACTTCCCCTCATCCCAAAACTGGTGTGAGTGCATGTCTAATCCTAATCCCTCTTTAATTTGGGATAAATTGCTTATGCGAGAGGGTGGGAAAAAGCAAAAATCAGGTTACTTTCCCGTTCACATGGCATAAAATAAGAGAGTGTGAGAGAATGTGTGTTATGAGGCTTTAACTGAAACATTGTTGGCTAACCAGAATGTATGAGAAACAGCACATTACATACCTAGAATAACAGAACATCCTCTCTTAGGCTCCTATCTCAGTGCTAATAGCTTCAGTTGTTCACAGTCTACCATTTTAGTGTGTCAGTGGTTAACTGACTGACACCTCTCTCTCAGAACATACATGATGAATTATTTTTGCTTTACCTTATTCTTGCAATGTTGATCACACCACAGTAAGGCATGGTCAATTGCATTCAAAACCAAATGACAACACGTCTGTACAGTGAGTGTATTTACATGCACATTAATAACACAGTCATCAAGTACTAGATTTCTGTGACTGTGACTGATTTAAAGAAATCAGACAAAGGCATCTGGATTTTAGAACAATAATTAGGTTATTCAGGGCTTGAACATCATAATCTTTTCTCTATCTGCCATTTACACAAATATAACCAGACATATGAGTGTACAAACACAGTAAAATAATTACAAGTATGATACCATTATCACTTTCCTCCAGTAATTATATCCTCCGAGGACTAGGAAACCAGATGGCAGGTTGTCAAACAAGTATACGTCATGTATTCAGAAAGAAATCAAATGATTGATTATTGATCATATCATTACAAATACCATTAAAACCAACCAACAATAATTGTGTGTAGGACCTTATGACATTCACATAGTTGTAGTTTGTAGTTTGGCAAGCACATACAATGTATCCTCAATCACACTATCATCTGGGGATTATGGAGGCAAATTCGAAACATCTGTCATGGTCCTAAACCATTCCTGAAGAATTTTTGCAATGAGGCAGAATGCATTACCCTGTTGAACGTGGCCATTAACATTAGGGTACTTCACAGCCATGACTTAAGGTTTCCCATAGGAACACAACAGATAGCGCATAGAAACACAACGGATTTGCTGGCTTGCCCATGGTTTCCGTTGGTCCTTTTAATTTTTTCAATTAATTTTAGCAGCTGCAGATCTTTAATTTTAGAATTCTACAAGCCCTCTCTCTACATATAAACCACTATATATTAAAATGCTTTTTGGCATATAGCATGGTATCTGCATGTCTTTCCTCAAGCTGACTTCTGACAATCAGATATCTCTTCACGATTGTGTTGGGGATTCCCTTATGGCATTCCGAAGGGTGCAATTAAGGAGAGAATCAAAGAAAGCAAACAAAGCAAACAAAGCCCAGAGTAAACAAATAAAGACCATAGTCCATAGGCTACTCAACTCTAGAATCTATTGTTAGCTGCAAACCTACCAACCTTCTCTCAGAAGTAATAGAAAGAACACAGAGACGGAGTTGAAACTGGGTGATGCCTGGGGCTGAACTTATTTCCCCTAAAATAGCCACAGATAACTCCCCCTGAAGCACAAAAACGTCCTAACAGAAGAGCAAAAGTTCTTTTAAACTGCATATCCGTGGGAGATTTAATATGCTGGCTTTCTGAGGGGGGAAAATGGTCTTTGAACATAAGACACACTCCCACACAACTTTGCTTCCCATCCTAACACTCAGGCGAATTAGCTTTGAAAGTTACAACCCAAAATTGAACATCAAAAAGCCCAGAATTCGGAGCTCAGCACGGTCCAGGAGAGGACATTGCTTCTTTTAGTCCGACTCTAACTATGTCCATGCCAAACGTTTAAGAAGGATATATTAAACACCGTGTCTGGTAATCAGCTACACTGCAAAGGAGGCTTTGATATTCTCACCATGTGGTTTTGAACTTCTCTCTCCATTCTTTAATGACTTTAAACATGAACAATGACTAGAGTAGCATAAATCCAGTACATGGGCTATTTCTAAATCCTGTTGCGGGAGAAGTTCCAACAGCAGGTTGCCATACAAGGGAAAGCCTGCATAGCGTACAGAGCACTGTACTTTGTCATGTGCCTGGGTGCTATAGCGATGGCTGAGCAGCCACCACAACCTCCTGAGTGGGTTTCAAAAGAATTCACAAACAGAAATAGCCAAAACAGACAGTATCTATATTTTATATATATTGTTTCTATAGTTGACTAGCCTATAGATTACACACATACATACATGCACATGCTTCAATACAACCTATACAAATTCATCAGCTAAATATCAACAATCACTTTGAACTGAAAGATGTGAGTTTGAAGCATAGAAAACATCAAACCCTGCAGGCTTTCCCGGACTGAAATAGAGTACCAGGCTTACCAGAAATGACAAGAATACCTCATAGTCCATCAGCCATGACCTGTCCAAGTGCTAGAACATTCTGGTTGAAACTAATTTGCTATGCAGCAAGCAAATCTGTTTCAACTATACTTGAGCGAAACAAATATAGTAAACTTCAGACACTGAAAATATCTACACTCCTCAGTTCCAACTGAGATGATCCTTTCTTTATGTGCATTTTCATTATTTACAAAATTAATTACTGTTTTGCAGTTTCTGAAGCTTAAAAAGAACACTTGTTGCTCACTTTAAGGTAGGATCCATAGTACTTGGTGACGAAGGGACTGTCACACTGGCTTAAGACAGTGATTTCCTGCTGAATGTCCTCAATCTCGTCCTCAGCCTCCTCCAGGTCGATGATCTTGATGGCCACCACCTTCTGCGTGCGATTGTCTATGCCTTTGAAGACCTCGCCAAATGAGCCCTTGCCGATACGCTCCAACTTTGTGAACAACTGCTCTGGGTCTGCTTTCAAATTCTGCAACAAGAATAAAGAAGACATCATTCACAAATTAAAGAGCACTTCAGATTTCTTAGACTTTTACTGAAAACCAGGTAAAAATGTCAGGCATCCTGACCGGTTTGAACACTTTTCCTATAATAAAGATTATTATGGTGTCTCTGGGAAACTAGGCTTCAACTATGCCTGTTGATACTGCTGCACTAATTTAGGTCAAAGGAAAAAAAAGTCCTAAAAAAAAGGAAGGAAAACTAAATTTCTTCTGAGGACTCACTTGGATATGTTCTCCCAATCTCCACACATAAACAACTGGCAAACAAGCATGTAAAATCAACATTAACCTAACCACAAAAGTGACTGTCTCTCTTATATTCAGTTCCATTTTACCCTAGTTTCTCTGCTAACCCGGTGTCCCAGCCTCTCTCAAGAGAGCAGCTGAGATTTTTTGAGGATGGAGACACATCTGGAAAAGGATAAAGGTCAGTAGCATGACCCCGGACATCCACGACCCCTAAGGGGTTCTCAAAAAGAACATTCTGAAAAGCCAAAGCTGCCGAGGGAAGCAACACCATAGAGCCCAGGGCTGAACGATACTAAGAAAAATCATATTGCAATACTTTGGGTCATTTACAATTCTACAATTCTACAAATATCATCCAACAACAGGCTCTATTTACAGAGAGAATTGAAGCAGAAATGTGATAATCTGGTTTTGTCTCCACAATTACGGCACAGCATTAAAATGTATATTTATACATTACTGATTAATCAAAACATCAATAGAAAATAATCTAGAACTTGCCTATTGCAGCTTTCTGCTATTTAAAAACAAATTATATACTTGTGCAGGCCTGTCATAAGTATTATATAACTAGTTGAATTACATAATTTGAAATCAGAAAACAGAATAAAAAAATAACACAAACACATTTACTTAGACACATCAGTTAAAACGGTGCTATAACACATTCAGAGGGTAGTGTTAAGTAATGTCTGTTAATGTGCTAGCCAAGTGGTAGTAATGTAGTCATCTTGTATGCTTACATGTCAATTAGGCACATTTGTTGGTCATAATTTGACAACCTTTGCCTGACCATCTAGGCCTGATTCAGTGTTTGCAGATATTTAAGTGATCACATACGACAGAAAAGTCACTTCATCTAATTGCTGTAATAAATCTGTACAATTCAGGAGACCCTGGTACTGAGAGGGCTCTTCAAGGAGTTCTTCTCACCAGTTAATGCTGAGCACCAATGCTCAAGTTGTGTTGCTTTTCTGTGGTTGGCCCAGTGCCCATATTAGTCAGCAGTCTGTGTCTATGGGAGAAACAAATACGTTTCTTGACCCCAGGAAACAATGAAAGCTGGTATATTTTGTTGGAAAAACTCTTTTCAAACCTCACTGGATCCTCTGAAATACCAGGTATCAAGAAGCCAAAAAACAAATGCTGCTACATGCCAACACTGCTGTGCACTGAACTGATCATAAGACCGTCAACCTCACCAAATTACCCCAAACCAGCACACTGTTTCAAATGTGGTAGTCAGGTGGCTTTGGCAGAAATGTTTTGAGAGCATGAGTTGCTGGTGTTAAGCTCTGTGTTTCCTGTAGATCACGAGTTTTGATGTGGAGGAAATGCACAAAGGACCAATGGGGCCTAATTTTCCGCAACCAGAGGTGGAGGTGGTGGTTTGGGGGGGGGGGTTGCCAAGTTGGTATGCTATTGGCGGTAGCCACTGTCCTGAATTCCGTAACATATGCTGTGTGCTCGGATATCAGTATTTTTATAGCAAGTTTGTGACCAGACAAAAAAAAAAAACTCTCCTGAATTCATCTGGTCCATGTTTCTATGTCACAAAACATTCACTAAGCTCTATTTAAAAGTCTTCTGAATCCACAGTGCTTTGTTTGGGGTGTTAGAGCAAGTCTCTGTTGTGGGTGTACTGTAGTGATGTAAAATCCCAAGGTGGCATGAAATTGAGTAAAAAGCAACAGATGGTTATCTTCTCCACAATCAAAACTGCACTGTTCCAAGATGAAAGGAAACACATTTGCATGAGTTATCGGAACATCCCTCCAGCATTTAATGCTTTAGTTACTGCCTATAGGTGCCACATATCTGTTTCAGAAATCTCTAGTGATGCTCACAGCAACAAAAAGACACACAGCTAAAACTCTTGTTCAATTTATTTATCACTAATTAGAGAAGAGAATGTTGCATGCATCCCAAAATCTTTGTAGAATAACCTCCTCATGTGTGTAGAAATTAATCAGCAGGTTTCCAATCCAATTTTTCTGATCCCTTTCATGTACAGGAAAATGTGTGGAAATCGACAAAGCTTGAACATGAAACTCCTACAGTCCTTTAGAGTGTTCTATGCTCATGAAACAATGAATTTTTATTAATTAATTTTAAAAACATTCTTGACTCAAAGTGTGTGTTCAAATACAGGGAACTACTAAAATATACAAACAGCTAGGGATCCAGGACTGAATAATAAAAAAAGAAAGGGAGGGAGGGAGAGAGAGAGGGAGAGAGAGAGGGCGAGAGAGAGAGAAACATGGAAAAATGGACTGTGCTGACAGAGGCCATTCTCTGTCCTGTCAACTAGTGATGTACCACTGACGGTTCTCTCTCTCTCTCACATACACACACACACACACACACACACACACCCACACACTTTCTGCTCCCCTCTTTGGGGGCAGACCTTGACCAAGGGAGATTTATTAGCAGCTGTCATGTGAGCGGCTCATCATGTAACTGATAAAGGCGGTTCTTCCTGATTCAGCCCTAATGCTTAGCGCTTAATGCATATCTGAGGTGCATAGAACTACCTGAATTTGTTTTAACCAGAGAGACAGACATGGAAACAGAGAAAGAACTGACAGCGCTGCAGAAATAGGCAGTAGGTGGCTTCCTCTGTGACCAACTAGGAAATGCTAACATGGAGGTGATTATATTCCTCACACCAAAGCAGTTTTTAAAGCTGTGAACTCCAACCCACAAGGATGACAAGCTTCTTAGATACGTTCTTTTAAAACAATTCCAAAAAAACACAGCAATAACACTGGAGAAAAAGGACGGAATTCTCCAACGTGTTGAAACTATGCACATTTTGGGGTAAATGCACTCTACCTACCAGTTTTATGTTTAAATAATTATATGACTAGTAGTTAACTGAGAAGATACTTTTCCATCTGCTCTTTCAAGAGCTTGACCATATTGATTACTAACAGTATAAGAGCTGTTCAATTTTAAATACAGAAAAGATTCGAGGTGATACCAAATTTATTAAAAATGTATTTTTTCAGTTCCCAAAACAATAAGGCCTTCTCTGTACGATTATAAAGTCCCATGGTCCTCCTCTGCTCATCCTATGGTCTCTCGTTTACCATGTGATGAGGAAACCACTATCGGAGATCACATCTAAGTAACTAGGTGCATCCTAAAATGAACTAAAAGTTAAATGGGTTGAGAGGGCAGAGCTTAGTCTAAGAGCATCAGCAGCATGTAAGACATCTTTAACACAGATTCAGATTTTGGTAACTGCAAGAACAAGCCAGAATTTTACATTAAGTCTGTAAAATAAGGGAAGAACCCCAATGCTCGACACGAAAGCAACACCTAAACATCCAATGTTACCCAAATCATCCAGGAAAATATCCAAATCTTTGGTTTAATTAACAACTCTCATCAAGAGAAACTCGTCAAATGTTAAATAAATCAAGTTAGTGACTAAATAATTTAAACTTGGCCTCATTCAGCATGGTCTGAGGAGCAGTTTAACAGACAGATGAGGCATTGCTTAACAATGTTGACTAAATATAGATCATGAAGATGAATATGAATGGGAAAAGACTAATATAGGCTCATTAATGTTTACTGTTTTAATGAGTTTAAAGACCACAGTTTTTTTTGTCAGGACAGAACCTTATATCTGAAATGTCTCTAAACTAAATATTACTTTATGATACATAAAGCAATATTTAGAGTTTAAAATATTTTGGAGGTTTTGATGCTTGTGAATACCACCAGTGTATCTCTATTGGGTCTCGGTCTATCTCAGTCAAATTAGCATACACTAATCGACACAGTGTTAACACACCTGAGGAAACAAATTAAAGTCACAGTACTGAATTGTGACTCCATTATTAACAGACATTCGGTGGAACACTATCCCAGAAAAGATTTTCTCTCTCTTTGCCAGCACAGGCCATTTGACGTGTACGCAATGACAAAGCCACATTTGCTATATCTCCATCCTTAACGATGTAACAATATGCCATTTCCTCCATATAAAAGGCAGGCGGCTCCTTCTGCCCAAGGGCACTACAGTCATATGGAGTTTGAATGGTAGACAGTGACCCAGTTCCTATGGCTGCTCCATGGAGACATCCATCCATCACCCATTCTCCCCTTTAACATCCACTTCAGAATTCCACCTCCCCCAAGCCCATTTATTAGAGTGTGATGTCCTGGACAGTTTGGCTGAAAGGGTTTCTCATAATACAGCACAATAGCAGACAGTGCATGTCTACAGTGCCTTAATGAAATACTCTAAAGTGTTCCACATCCTATAAACACTAATGACGAATATAATGATGTTACAGGTGTTTTTTTTACCATTAGAACTGGAGCAATGAGGCTCACAAGTTATAGTTCCTATGCAAAGCCATGCATGTCTTAAAGAAGGAGGACTGTCATTCTTTCTTTGTCAGTATATTTTATTAACTTAGATTTAGTATTTCCAAGGTCCTCTTTCATTTAATTTGAAATATTTGATAACTTTATTGCAGGTTAATGGGTGGATTCAGGGGATTATTTCACTACATGATATACTTGATTATACATGTGTCAAATAGAGGATCTAGAATCTTGCCTTTCAGTGCCCGTTCCTTGCTTAATGCTGTGAAGGTTTTTCACAATCCAGTTCACTGAACTGTCATATATAGCAGCAGGGCGTCAAGGCTATTGAATCAATCACTGAGTGTCTTCAGGGGTGCGAACATACTCCACCATTTCACACCTGCCTGACCATTCAACGACCTTAATCACGGAAAAACACTTAAGACTCCTCGGATCCAACACAGCTACAGCTTACAAACCAGCTTTTACGAAGCCCTTGTGAGCTCCGCTCAATTTTTGCAGCCAGTGCTTTTACAGACACTTTTCTTACCATTTCACTGTGATTTCTAAAGAGAAATGACTTCATTTTCTGAGTGGGAGTGCTGTGGTCTACTGCGTACTAAGACTTTTACACGTTTCATAATTTTGTCCCTAATATAAAGTGTCCATCTGACATATGTGAACAAACCACAGTACAGCCCCCAGTGTGAACAGTGAAATTCTTTCACTGCGTTTAACACATTTAACACATTCACCAATGCAGCAGTGGCCTGCCACCAGCACAGCAAAAAGAGAGTGGTATCTTGCTCAAAAGAACCTCAATGGTGCTGCTGACAGGGGATCGAACCCACAACCTTCCGATTGCAGGAGCAACTCACTAACAACCACACCTTCCGCATTAAATGCCATTGGCAGTCCTGTGATTCGATCCAACAAACGTTTCGACTGCAGGGGTAACTCCCTAATCAGAAGGCCACCAGCTGGCCCAGAATGATGCTACAGACTTTAAAACTTAATTAATCGTTAAAACTGATCCTGTCACCACTTTAACTCTGAGCATTAATGACAACAAAAGAGCTTACTTAACCCAGGTGTTCAGTTAGTTATAAAAGAGTTAGGGTTTCAAACTTACCTGCATCCCGGGCAGCCCGCTCTGAACCGGAGAGTGAGCCATGGTGGTACTCTCCCAAAACTGGCCAATAACTGACTAAAACTGTCTCCACACGATTATGTCTGTCATAAACAGTGACTTTAATGCTTTAATGCAGTGATCCCACTCCTCAGAGGCAACGACAATAATGTAAACAACATCCAAGCCACTAAAAGTCCACCGGGGCTCAGTGCGACCCCTTCACCGAGAACCCCCCTCTCCTCCCGTGGGAGCTGCTGGCCAAGCCTCGCTAGCCCTCACGCAGCTAGCCGCCTGTTTCGCTCGGAAACAGCGACATTACACGAAGACACCAATGAAAAAATACAGCGGAGGGTACTTGGACGACTATATGTATGGAAAACTGTCTCAAAGTGCATCTAAGAAGCTCCTAGAGAGCTTTCCTGGAGCTAAATAAGCAGATAGCTAGCCTCCTCTCTCCCTCTGTCCCTCACTCCGGCTCTGTGGAGAAACTCGTCAGAGTTTAGGCACGGCGGATTTCCAAAACATCGCGCTGAAAAGGCGGCCCTGCGCTTCGAAATGGCCGGCCCCCGGTGCGTGAGCCTATCGAGCGGCTAGTGAGCTGCTTC
>JBBMFX010000101.1:2826192-2841277 GCA_037832545.1 Rhabdalestes septentrionalis | reverse complement strand
TTCTCTTATGTTGTTTTCTTCTTCTCTTCTCGTCTCTTCTCTTCTCTTCTCTTCTCTTCTCTTCTCTTCTCTTCTCTTTTCATTAGTAAAAACCTTCAGGGTTATAGCTCAACAGCTTTCTTTTTTTCTCATATTTATCTAATGTTAAATAGGATCATCCTTTGCTTTTACAATACATTGTGTGTGTATGTGTGTGTGTCTTGTGCTGCACGGCTGCTCTGGCCAATGAATCATTCTACAGCTATGTGGAGGGTCCAGAATGCTGGTATAATTAACAGTAATGCTCATCAGTGGAAGCAGCAGCATGTTAGGAGCTCTTTAATTAGCTGCTGTATGGAAGGCCCAGGCTGTGTATGGAATAAGAGCAGATGAATAGGCTGGTGCTGCTAAAGACTTTCAGAGAGAAAACAAACTGTCTGACAGGAAACACCAGTCTTTAGACAACAACCAAATAAAAGCTGTTAATCTCAAAGTAAATTATAAGAGATAAGCTGCCTATTTAATTAATCCATCAAAAATATGCAGAATAATATCGGACAGCAAAAGCATGAATTGTTAAATGTTTGTGTAATCATCTCATGACAGCACAGATGCATCGTGGGCTCATTGAGCTAGTGCTGTTGCATTTTTACTCTCAAATTAAAATGATGTGTCATTAATAAAATATTGCTACCACACATGAAAAATGTGTGAAGTGGAGTAAATCTGCTGGTATGTAAATGGCGCTGCTTCTTTGCTGTGGTATTTCGTTGCACTAACAACATTACAAAAGGCCAACGGTAGTTCCAGCCCACTCCTGTATCATCAGTCACAGCCAGAGGGGCACGATTTAATTAAGCTCTCTGAGCAACACTCTCAGAAGCGCAGTTAAATCTAAACCACACAACTCTGCTTGGCCATCCCTGCAGGGAGAGTGATGCCTGCTGGGTAATGTAGTTCACTGTACACAGCAATTACACCGTGGGTTATTTGGTGCTTCACAGTTGTCCTGCAAAAAAAGAATGTGTTATTAGATGCTAAACAAATTATATAAGTCATGGATTCCCAAAGAGGTATTACACTGGTTTTCCAATGAGGTTTTCCAGGAGTTTCAAAGGAGGTTTTTGAAATATTTTCCTAATAGTTTTCCTCAATGGTTGTACCAAAGGGGCTACCAGTGGTTATGGCAAGAGGTCTCCCAGTGGTTGTCCCAGGATGATGATCATGTTTCCAGTGGTTTTCCCAATTGTTTCCCAGTGGTTTTTTTAGCTGGTGCTGCAAAGTTTTTTTTCTAATTGTTTCCCAATGTCTTTCCTAATAGGTTTTTGGGTAGTTTGCTGAGTTTTTCCCTAATGGATTTTCCCAAAAGGCTATCCAGTGGTTTTCCCAAAAGGTTTCCTAACACGATTCTGTTCAGTTTCGATCAGATGATTTGGAGATGTTCACCTCAATCTTCAATGCACTTTTTAGAAAAGTGGGTCCTCAAGTAGCAGGGAAAACCGGGATAAACACTGTACGGAAGCTAGACAGAGAGCAATAATCCTACAACAGAATGATAATAAAATGTGTAGCCTAAAACCCGCAAGAGCTTACAACTGGATTACTCGCCTCAGGCTCCTGGTTATCCACCGGACAGTGGAGTTTAGCCCTTAAACTAATCTAACCTCCTGATGCACATACTGGTCTCCAGGAGCATCTGAATATTGAAAACAGGCTTATTAATACACAGACTGGAAATTCTTGTTTCAATTCAATTACAAATAGCTTCCAATCCTATCTCCTAAGGTTGAATGAGAATCAATAATAATTGATCATTCATGCCATTTTAAGCTGCATCCTTTTACTGAGATGATGCATCATTTTCTCTCTCCCTGCAGATTAATATGTTTGATAAGCCCCGTGCCCAAAATTGATGAATTGGCCAATTTATCGTTCAGATTCATCAGGTGTGTACTCCTTTAACGAATCTAATCAATTACATTCGATAGATGTTCTAATCAATTACATTCAACACAGCCCTCAAATATCCATCAAATCTATAGGGCGAAATCATTGTGTGTGTAACACTGTACGTCTTGCCCTAAGAGTGATGAAGTACAGCAGCGGAGTGAGTCTAAAGAGAACGCACAGCAAAAACCTCTTCGCTATAGAGTTTAAAGATAACTGTTCTTCAAAAATATAAAGGAAATGTAAATGAATCTAATCTAAATGAATGTAATGAGGCCACTTCTCCTAGCATATATTTAGAGGGACACTGTAAGACAAAACAAAATTGTAGAAAGTACCAGAATACCTCAGAAAGCTTCAAAAAACAATGATAATGAATGAGAAGTGAACATTAGAAAAATTGTGTTCGAATCTTTTGGCAAAATGTACCATTCACACCCAATTCTGTTTAGTCTGTACATGTTAAGATGAAAAATTGTCTGTTCTGAATTCAGTCCTTCTGTGGTGTCACATTTACAGATATCTTCCAATTCAGCCTACATTAAGTTACCAACTTCTAATGTTTCTGCCCACACTGCTTTGAACAAGAACACTATAAGACAGTCAGAACAGAGGTCATTTATGTATAACTGTCCCATAAACAATAACAAATCAGTCTGTTTTATTCTACTGAATAAAGAAAGGTTGGAAATCAGGTATCCAAATCATATATTTTGGTTCATTAAGACACATCAGGTTTATAACTGGACATCATTAGGAAATAACATTTTATCCTGAAACCTTTGAAAAAATGTGATTTGGGAAAGTTTTACATTAAATTGTATTAGTACTTTTTATTTACATTTGCATGAAAAGAATATTTCATTACACTGTGGGTGTTCAAATATTTTAATATGACTGTATATTATTACAATGGATTTACCATTATTTACTAACATATTACAGTCCAGGGTGTACCCTGCCTTTGCCCGTAGCAGCTGGGATAGGATCCAGCCGCCCCCGACTGCTGGATAAAGGGGTAGAAAATGGATGAATACTAACATCTCATTGTTCCCACAAGGTGTGAAATATTGAATAACACAAAATTACCCAGTGATGGATTCCACTTTGATTACAGGTTGGCCTAGGCCTAGTTATGAAAAATGCTTTTCATCCACATTATTACCAACCCAAAAAAACTTCTCACTCAGGACATTTCTGAATGTGCGTTTAGACATTTCACCAGGCCTAAGATCTGGGGAGTGATTCCAGACTTTTCAGCAGAATGTAAGTGCTGCTGGTGGTGTGCGTGACCAGGCCTCAGTGATCTGAGCCCTGTTCTCCAGCATGCTGATGGAGGGGGGAGGCTGACTGAAGGCAGCACGGGTAAACACAGAGTCTTATTCCCTCTGGCTCATCACTTATTGGCAACACGGCCAGAGATTGTGTTTGCTTTGCTTCCGCGAGACTGTCCATTGCAATGAAGCAGGATGAATCAGTGAGGTGAGGCCGTGCATAAAGCATGAAGGCCAGTGCCGACAATACGGATCCAGTTTTTGGTCAAGCGAGTAATACACCTTGACTGTAATTTCACTCATTGGCCACTTCTCGAAGTCCAGCTACCCTGTAAGTCCAATATACTGGTTTTCACGAATGAAGGGGAGGGAAGGGGAGGACGCACACAGTACTATATACAGTTGTTTAATGGGAAATCAAAACACAGAAAGAAAACAACAGAAACAAAAACCCTGGCTCAAACCAAAACTACAGAACAAGACAGAAACAACCAAGGCAATGAACAGATGAATGGACCAAGACCCGTGCTCTTCAAACTAACAAAAGAACAAAAACCAGACTCTCCAGCTTGAGTATTCCCAATACTCAACACGGCCGGGAAAACGTGGACACAGGCAGGGGGTGCAAGGTCGTGCACCACTTCAGGTCAAAACGGGAGGAACACGGGCCTGTAAGACAAGACAGAACAATCATGAACAAAGGAATGCAATCATCAAGACAGGAGAAGACAAATACAAACTGAGGGAGACAAATACAGACTCAGGGGACATGGGATCGACTGGGGCTTAAATAAGGGAACCAAACAAGGAACAGGTGAACTAAATGGAAATGAGGGCCAGGTGAAACTAATATATGGGACGCGATACAAACAGAGCAGACACACTAGGTAGGGGACAAGGGAACTAACACAAGGATAGGGCCGGAGAGAAAAGAAGGGGAGACAGGGAGTACAGAAAGGAAAACTAATATTCGGGAGATGGGGAACGGGATATACGTGACGGGGACGAGGTGGCCGTCACACTGGTGTAGCTATGTATATGTTGCCATGTACTAAAGAAACAGCTCCCCTATAATCAATCTGTCGTTAGTCGCAGGATTGCTGCTGACCAGATATTTGGGTGAAGGATGAAATTGTTGCAGCAGTCACATGGACATGGTAGTATGTGTGTTGCTAATAGGAGACAGTAGGATTTTTGCATGCTTCAGTATCACTGCTAGGTTGAGAGTGGTCCATCACCCAAAAAATCTATCCGGGAGCAGCTGTTTTGTCAGAGGCTGACAACTGATGAATGACAAGAGAATGCATATCAGCAGATGAGCTACAGTCTCTAAATATACACCTGCGAGATATAAAAAAATTGTACACTAAACATGCTAGAAAGATTTATTTTAAATTGATGCCACAGAAAAAGAACTCTTGGTTCACTAAACAACCTTCCAGTGGATGGATTTCAGTGAATGATAGGGAAGAAGCTTTGTAAAGTTTGAGGAGCCTTAGAAGCATCCTTAATCTATCATTGGATCTTTATAGTACACACTTAAAGAGCAGTTCTGATAAGGTATTATTCATAAATACAGTAGTTTCAAACAAACCAGTGATGTATAAAGCTCAAAGTATCATAGTATTTATAGGGAGTGATTTCAGATTAAGTCACTGACTGTTCTAAATGAAAGACTTTAATATGTTGGGTTAATTTTATTTTGAGTTTACAAAACAAAAGTGTGCTGCTTTGAGGCACACACTTTCATTGGGAGCACCTCAAGCTGCTAGTGTTTTACCAAGACCCCGTATCATCAGAAACACAACTCCCTGCATCCCTATTGTTTTACATAACACCAAAGAGTTCCACTTTTCCACTACAACACACATGACTGTTGTTAAGCACTATATAATACTATTTTGCTAACAGTGGATGCTAAGAGCCTTAAAAACTTTCAAACGTTCTTCATACCCACAGATCTCTGTTTTAAACATGGTTCTTCTGGGAAACAAAGGGGTTACTTCTGCAAAAACAACACCTAAACTCCACTTAACAAATAGATAGTTCTCGCTGTCTGACTATTCCTACTTAGGCCTGATCATACTAATGAACATATTCCACTTCTAAACAGTAAAAAATAATTTGAAATATCCCTTATATTCTAGAGCTCTCCCATTCATATCCACAGTCGACTCAAATGTGATGAAGAATTTAAAAATGGATTTATGCAAAGGGAATGGCTTAAATATGCTTAACCTCAGAATCAAATAATCAATAAATCTGGTGGAGCATGAAGGAGAGAGATAGAGAATGTAAGGGAGGACGCATGAAAGGCCGAGATAGAGATGCAGCTGCTGGAATCGAGAGCGAGTGTTTGGTAATCTCTTCATGCAAGTGTCTTTATCTCCACTCCATCTCAGGCTTCAGCACCGGCCTTAGCCTGTACACAAACACTGCCCGTATTTCACACCCAGGTTTGTGGGTTACAGTGATTGTGATGAGAAAGTGACAAAGGCAAGGGACGAATGAGAACTGAATCTGTGGTTCCGGTTCATAGAGATCATCATTAGAGGCCAAGGAGAAATCCAAGAGGAAAGAATGCCTTATTTTGGGTGTAACACCATTGCTGTTGTAATTAGAGTAATTAGTAGCACCCTCTGGTGGAGATTAATTGAATGCTTCAGTGGCATGTAGAGTGCATTTAAAAGTCTCTAGGGGGAATTTCTTCGGTTCCTCTTCCAGGCCTTCATTGTGGTTTCCACTATGGCAATGGAATCTCTTGTCATCTAGGTGATGGTCGCTTTAAATGCTGACTATTTAACCTGTTTTTGCTTTGTAGCAACAGTAGAAATGTAGAAATGATACTGGAAATCCTTCAGTAAGAGTTATAATGAAGGAAATGTTATTAGCATTGCTGCTAATTACTAGCACTGGCCCAGATTGCAGCTTTTGTTGGACCTGGACCACATGCAGCCTGTACTTGAAGCCCATATGGTGAAAGGAATGACTGTCCAGAGACAGCACAGACACAGGTGGCAGAAATTTTAACTAGTGCTTAACTCTTGGTTGACTGGTAGGTCAATTCTGACAGTGGTGGTTAAAGGTGTTGCTGCCTTCTCATAACTATAACAAACAGCTGTGTTATTATTATTATTGATATTACCACTAATAACTATAACTATTCTCTTTGTTGTTGATGTTTTGTTCAGTTGGATTGCTTAGGCATTGAGAGAGGGCTGTATTATTAAATGTAATGTAGAAATCATGATAATATTGTCATGCCTCAGTATAATCATTACTGTTGTTCTCATTGGCCTTACTGCTGAGGTCTATAAATTATCGCATTTTTATTTAGAAAGAGTATATAATAAGGCAAGCTAAATGGGCTCTGGCAACTGTACCTACATTATTCCATACAGTACATGTGTAAAATGACATGTGGCCCAGGTTGGAGCCATCCCAGCATCACTGTTTGGGATCTTATCAGTGTAAGGCTTGAGATTGGCAACACATTTTTCTTTATGATTTGGCCAACTCAGCAACAAGAGGTGTGCAGCAAAAAACACATAAATAACAGTCCGTCATTACCTTTCTACAAAACATATCCTGGTTAGTTTAACTTTGTTTACTTCATAATTCCATGTGTTCCTTCATCATTGTGTTTGTTTTCAATATTCATCTACAATGCAGAAAATAATAAAAACATAGAGAATACACTGAATGGGAAGGTGTGTCCACATTTTACTGGTATCCACCTGAATTTGCATGGAGAAATTAATATATACATTTTTGTACAATTTCAAATACATTTATAAACATTCACTGTGATTGGAACTCCCTAGAACACGGTCACAAACGGATTTACTGGACATGTTATTATTGTCTAATGAATACTTTTGTATTTATTATGCTTTTAAACTATTTGAAAATGACAGTTGCCCTTTAAATGGTATGAATATGTCATTGTGTATGGAAACACAAAAATGGTTCAAATTCATTTAGAATGAAGTATCATTATGATAAAATACTTCTAATTTCATCATAAACAATCCAATTTCTTCTATGAAATTTCTTCTGTGAAATGTTTTCTTACAGTGATGTGTAAATATGAGCAGGAGAGGTAAATGGAATGGTGTATGTAGATTTCTTTGAGCTACTAGTATTGGTAAGCCTGTAGGGCTGAGCCACAGGAGAAGGGGCGAATGCGGTCTTTCACTGGGCCGTGCTGTGATGTGACTGATCTCCAAGTGAGAGTCAAATGTCCCATAAGATTAAGGCTGGAGGGGGTCGTAGTCTAGCTGAAGGCTGGACAACTGCAGAGAATGTAAGATTCATTTACATCCCAGTGGGCAACTCTAGGCTGTTTTCTAGAGAAACCTTTAAATGGGGAACACCAGGGCTTGAATTGAGTCGGAGGCAAGAGCATACAATGCCCTCCAGTGAAAAAAATAAAATCAACCAGTTTCCATCGAGGCAAAGAACATGTTCATTTGGTAGTGCAGCAAAGCAACCTTTAGATGCAAAACTGGGGATGAAATACATTGAAAGAAAATAAAAAGAGATTTTAACCACAACTAAACTAAAAAGATGTCAAGAGAAACTGTATTTGATTTAATCTTCTATTTTGCTATTTCTCATTAACATCCAGACTAGTCAGAGCGTTGGCTAGCTACCTCTGTAGTTGTACAGCAAGACCTGTATTGCCAGAAACTAACCTGTTACCTGAGAAAATCACTGACATCAAGCCCCTTATTCTCTAATTGTACTTAGCTTTGGAATAATCTTTGGATTCATTTTGCGACATAGTCTTATATGTCCAGGCTGCAGACATACTTGTTTAGTCAGGCTTTTGATTCATACCTGTTAAAAAAAAACTGATTTTGAATAGAACAAGTTCTTCTTGGACACTGTTAATTGAACCAGAATGTCAGTCACAGATGTTTGTTGATAGTAGATTTGGGGCACCAATATCCCAGGGTGCCCCTTAGCATTCCTTTTACAGCTTAGATGTTACAACTTTGTCTGCTGGAGGCACTGTTTGCACTTAGCTTCAGATTTGGTGACCCGAGAATTAAAAACATTTTTTACCTTTTCTGAGAGACGCTCAGCTTGATTGACTATCCTCTGGGTTTCCTGTTCAGTTCTGACCAAATCAACCATCTATGGGGTGTCTCACTCACCTGTCCTCCAAACAGTGGATCCCATTCCCCTAATCAAAGCTACTAATCACACAGACTCTAACAGAAGCTGCTTTCTAATTAATCCCTTGACTGCTAACTATTTACCACTGGCTCTTTAGCTGCTAAGTCTGTATCATTCTAACTCATATATTATTAGTAGTGCTGTAAAGCGATTAATGAAAATTTACTAGCTAATTGCAAACCTGGAAAAAATTAACCACGATTAATCGCATTTCTGAGTCAACGCTAGTTTGAGCAGCAGCATTAGCCACATGAAGTGGCTGAATTCGGTCTCATGAGTTTTTGTGCAGCCATCGCGAAATACAATTCATGATTTAAGACTTTTTCACACTATTACAATGCTTCTCGTTTTTTCACACGTATTTTTTCACATGTACGCTGGCGTAATACTGCCCCCACTGATAATAGTGTGGTACTGCAATGCAGAGGGGCGTTTAGTTTTCAAATTAATCGTGTCATCAATTTATTTTAAAGCGTTATAGAAAATAAATTAATGCAAATAGTTAATGCGATACTTTTAACAGCACTAAT
The DNA here is from genome assembly GCA_037832545.1 of Rhabdalestes septentrionalis. Classification (NCBI taxonomy): domain Eukaryota; kingdom Metazoa; phylum Chordata; class Actinopteri; order Characiformes; family Alestidae; genus Rhabdalestes; species Rhabdalestes septentrionalis. The sequence continues at coordinate 2,832,363 of JBBMFX010000101.1, read as the reverse complement.
TATTAGTCATCTCTAATGTTATATTAGATTTTTTGGATCTGCTATATGGTTTCAGATTGAGGAGGATGGAGTCCCCAGCTTGGTCAATCCCAGTGTTTCTTCCTCCAGATTTAGAGATTTTTTCATTGGTTCTGTCCCGACTGGCTTGATCACTAGGGCCAAAATCTGCATTGTGACAATGCCAGTTGTAAAAAGCCCTACATGTCTTGATGAACATTTTGTCATTCTGTAGTCATTGAAGCCCACCATTGCCTTTAACCTATTTTTTTTAACATGGTCACTATCAGACTTTTTCCCCAGCCATTTTACATGTGTAGCATTGCCTTTTGCGGGTGACACTGATGTAATGAACAGTGACCATGTCAAGGTCTCTATTCTCCAGATTGTCTTGTTTCTTATTTCAGGGGTCAATTCATCAGTCTTAGATTTACACCAGTAAGGATTTATAAGAAGCTGCCACCTCATCCTGTCAGCCACAGATGGACTTGCTACAGCCTCTTATTGGGTTCCTCTGCTTGAGCTGTGATAAGGCTTTTTCTGCTTTGTAGCCGAATCAATACGGACATCAAAGACCCAAAAGTGCACAGGCCTCCCTTTCTTAATTCTCAACCTGCAGAGTAGAGCTTAGAATGTACCTAAGAAGCTTCTCTGAATGGCCCTCCGGAGTGAGCATGGGTCAACATGGATCTGGCCTGATACACATTAGTGCAAAACATGATGTGCCTGTTTTGGCCTAGGTTTGAAAAATATGCCTTAGAGCAGAAATATGTTGATTTTGGGTCTCAGGGACAATAATGATAAGTGATAATTAGCACCTTGATGTGGCTTATTCTAATAAAAAAAAATTCACACTATAATACCTACAGGACGTAGGTATAATTAATACACTCTGTAGGTTAAAACTCTTTACTAACTCTCAGCGTGCCATCACTGGATGACTGATCTATATGAATAGACAGTATTACTTGAGACAGCTCTGAGAACTTGGGCTGGACCTCTGGGTGATTCCACATTAGCTAGAAGACAGGCTCTCCTTTTTGAAGGAACATTGGGATTTTAGGAGGAACAGGGATGAGATGGAGTGGTTGCTGAGGGGTAGACATTTCTAGGATGATAGATTAGAAGTAAGAGAGGCATTAGTCATGGTCCTTGTCCCAAACTTCAGTTATTTCACCTCCAATTTGCTTTAGTTATGTCAAATTATACATGAGTCATATGTGTTAAATGTGCATTTTTGACTACAACTGGTATTGAATAGATTATTTTGTGTTGTGATGATATTTTTCAATCAGAAATCCACTGATGGCCCATTCATGTAGAATGCTAATGATAGTTAGCTTTCTAGCAATATTGTTATCTGACTTCTGTTATATCCAGATGCTATATTCTGCTATATTAAACAGTTAGCCCTGACTTATTCACCCCAAAGCACTTCCTCCCACCACCATTTGAAAGGAGTTCTCCCAGTCTGTAAACCAGAAAATCTCACATGTTGGCCAGAGCATCTGCTTAAATGTGCTTACGTAATAAGGACTGAGATCATGTTATGATGTGTAGTACAAACCCAAATGAGAAAAATATGAACACAAAATTGTTCGTGTTTTGTCTGGTTAGCTTCATTACATTTGTAAATATACATCCTTTCCTGTCATGCAGACCTGCAAAACAGTCCAAACATTTTGGGACAGGAGCAAGTAATGAGCTAAATTGGGTAATTAATGATGTGATTTGAAACAGGTGATGTCAACAGGTGATTGAAATGATGATTTGGTACAAAGGCAGCATCCAAAAAAGGTCTAGACCTTTAGGAGCAAAGATGATTGCCAGTTTGCCAATGAATATGTGAGAAAATTATTGAAAGGTTTGAAGACAAAATTCCCCAAAGAAAGATAGGAAGAGATTTGGAAATTTCACCTTCAACAGCATAACATAATCAAAAGAGAAGGAGAATTTTTAATTTTTGTAGTTTTTGGCTTTGACTCCAGTATGAAAAGTTATGCTTCCCATTTATAAAGGATTAAGATGTTGGTGCCTCCTTGTTTTGGAACTCTAGAAATATAAAGGTCCAGAATGAGTCTGGGTCAGCATGTAGTCTATTGTATAATACAAACTGGAATTTCATAGGCCCCTGGTTTTGAGGTATTAATGTCCTGTTGGCCTGCTCTGTAAAAATCAGAATGTTTTCCAGCTTCAAGCTTTGGCAGTCATCACCAGGCTCTCCCTCAAGGGTCAATTGTTTGTTTACGCTTGGCAGACAGTCTTATTAACAAAGATGACCTTATTATAGAACGTGACCACTTAAATTCCACTCACATTTCAAAGCTTCATTCCCCACCATTTAATTTCTCTGAGAGTAATTAACAGCATCCACTCGTCCATATTTCATTTGTATGTATCCATGGTAATAGCACATTCACCATCCACATCCTCTTCATGTGAATTATGGGATGGATATTTATGTGAAGCATAGACTGATTCATTTAGCCAGCGAAAGGGCCATTAACTGTCTCCCGCAGTGGTAGCCACTCGCAGATGGGTGGGTTTAGGCTATTGTTGGACGGCTGGTGTCTGTCAATATAAAGACAAATGGGAGAGGAGTTGGGTGTGTCCACTTAAACAACCATCCAATTATTTAAACATGGTTATGTGGAGAAGCTGGGACACATGTAACGATGGACACACAAATACAAACATGAATTCCTACATTTGTGTTTATTCCAGGACTGTGGCTTTGCAGCAGTAATACACCTAATGAATTTGTTCATCCTAAAATGGAAATGTATGTAAATGTGTTGGTTTTTGTGACACCATAAAAACAGTTTAATCCAATCGAGCTGTTTTTCAACTTGCAAGGTGTACAAATTGGGTAGTTATGAAATACTATAAAAATACGAGGGCTTGGTTTTGAATGATATAGGTCCTTTAACCCATGTTTTCTCTCTATTTCTCTCTGCATTTATAACAGACATGTGCTGCAGTGGTAACCTTTCATAGTCGATGAGCTTACTAAAGTATTAAGAGTTCACCCAAAACACAAATCTAGGTTATAGACATGAGACCCCATAAAACTGTCAAAAAACTCCAGAAATATGGTGCATTTTTTACAAAAAACACTAGAGAAGACAGAAATTCCCAATATGTGTAACCACCAGCACACTACTGCCGGTCATTCAATACAAGATCTTACTACATGAATGTGCAATATTAACTTATACACACATTGATGTTTTTTCTTAACAGGATGTCATGGCAATATCCTAAACCATTGCTGTGGGCAGCTGCTTCAGGCAAAAGGGTCTGTTTTTTCAAACCACCTCAGGGTATCATAAATACAGAGGAATCTGATCCAAGATTGCTGCCTGTAGCAATGATGTTCATTTCTATAGGTTAAAGAATGACATACTGTCCTAAACCAGTTTGCACCACCTTAAAATAAAGCTGGTTGTAGTTTGAGCAGATTGAGAGAAACTGCAGTGGTGATTTCTATAGAAATTTTGAACTATTGATTTCCAGTCTTTGTAGCTACTCTTTTTTCTGGTTCTAAACTAAATAAGCAAAATTGGAACTTCAAACATATTTTGGCTGATCAAATACATCTGAACTAAGTGTAAAGTGCTATTGCCTAGGAGAGCATCAATATGTGATAAATTGAACACAATCAAAACATGACTTGGTTGTAATGGTAGTACAGGAAGATACAGAGTGAACCTAAATAGAAATGATGAGTTGATCATGCTTTTAGAATGTTTTGGGGTGGGAGTGGGGGGTTGAGTGTTGCTGGGGGTGAGGGGGGATTTACTCACTTTTCTGTGAAATAACAGCAGCCCCGTACCGTTCAATCTTTCCAGACATTTGAATTAAAGGTCATATGCAAATGTACGTCTACGAGGGCTGGCTAGAGGCATTGTGGGAAACCCTGGCTCTGAAATACATTAATGCCACAATGTAAAGATGGCCACTTTGCCATTTTCACCTCGATTGTTCGATTCCTATTATGCGGATTTTCTATATGTTTATTAAACCTTCTGCTGTCATGCCAAGAATAAAAAAATGTTTAATACATGTACATATTCATCACAGTGCAAGTCTACCATGTAGGTCTGCTGCTGCGAAAAATGACATATTATCAAAATTGGCTCATCATGTGAGCCATGGGCCATACAGCATTTTAAAAATAACTGTAAAAATTCAGGTCATAATTGTCGGCCTAACTTGTCAGCTAGTTATGTGTATAGTGAAAGTGAGTATGAAATGTAAGCATTTTTGACAGTAGAGTTCCACCAAAAATTGATACAAATAGGTATGCTCAGCATATTGGTGTTTATTAAGGTGTGATTATACATATGAGGGTCAACGACAACAGTGTGTAGTAATTGTTTCGATCAAGGACTTTTATTTTGAAACACTGTGTCACTGCGCTTCTACCCCAGCCACATATGACATTAGTTAAAATGTCTTTTGGGCCACAGAAACTTTTGTGGTCCATTGTGTGGCTGTGAGTTGCAGAAATTCGGGAACTCCTGGTCTAAAACATTTAGGGCAGCGTTGTCAAACTACGGTGTCCAGCACAGTTTGATGATTCTCCTCCCTAAACACATTCACTAAATGTAACAATTAGCCAGTGAGTCTACAGTGCTGTAAACACCATGAAACCGAAGTCATCATTTAGTTTGTCTTGCATGTATCTGATCTTTTTATTTTTTTTTGTTTTTGTTTTGGGGGAGTGGTGTAACAAATGCTCCAAATATGCTCCAAATAAACACATGTTGTTTAAGGGTTTTGTACTATTCTTGGCCTTGTCTTTGTCTATGGTACTGTGGCTCTAGGGGGATTTCCCTCACAGACACTGGATACACAGCTGACGTGTTGTTTCCAGACCATGTGATTTTGTAATCTCATCTTCCTTTAACTGCAGGTTCTCAGACCCAAAACTGAACCAGACTGACATTTAACTGAACTGATTTTTTAAAAATCTGGTCAATCTGTAAAACCATGGTTTTTCTATTGTGTAAGTCTGTCAGTTCAGCTTCTGAATGTTTAACAAATGGGAAAACTACCTCCATTATATCTGCTTAGATACCACTATAAATAATCATTTTCCATCAGGCGTGTCAAGATTTTTATCTATTTTTGTTTGCAAACCACATTTAACAAAGAAAAAACTGCTACCAGTACAACAGACTTTAATGTCATGACAAATAAAAAGTGGGAAAAAAACCCAGCAGAGCACTTCACTGCTCCGCTCTGCAAGTTTGGGTGCTCTGCAGTGAGTTTTCACAACACTTGCACTTACAGTTGGCTTTGACAGATCTAACAGGGCAGAAATTACAATGACTGTGCCACATTTAATGTCTCTTTCCTGTATAACCCATTGTTCTGCCAGTATTTATGGAGACTTGCACATGCTTGATTCTATACACCTGTGGTGGTGTCTACATACTATTGGCCATGCAGTGTAAAACCAGGCAGGTCAGTGCTTGCACCCTTACTGCCCCTTTTCGTATGAAACTATTAGAAGAATTATTAATGGAAATGGGGTGCTACACATGACTGGACGTGAGGTCCATGTGTTGTGTTGCAGGCTCTACTGTGGTAAATGGCATGTCCCCTGGTCCGGCTGTGAGGTCGAGCCAACCAGATGTGAACGCATTCTTTGAGCTTGCTTGAAAGACACAGGCATATAGTGCCTTTGCTTTTGGTATGGAGATGCAGATTGTGTCTCTTGCATTATCAGAGTTTGTGTGTGACATATACACGCACACACATATACACACACACACTCGTGTATTACTGAGAAAGACCTGCAAACCCTTTCCAAACCCCAAATCCCACCGGCCAGTCCTGCCACCAGTCCCTCACCTTCATAATTATAATAAATTTGACATTTCTCAGATAATATTGATCTCTTTATTTTTGCATCGCTCCACCGGTGACAGTCTAAAGCGTTGAGGAACAGGATGTGGTTCGATCGGGGCCGCATTAATCCCGCACGTGGATGTGATCATTTTTATAAGGCCTTTTTTCCAGAACATAAATCAATACTTCATATTCCCAGCCATGAAGGAGGAGATGTCACATACATGGTTGGAGTGCTAACACCTGAGAGAGAGAGAGAGAGAGAGAGAGAGAGAGAGAGAGAGAGAGAGAGAGAGAGAGAGAGAGAGAGAGAGA